>PVIH01003733.1:102950-154266 GCA_004025045.1 Sigmodon hispidus
GAGAGAGGCGGGGGGGGGGGAAGGGGAAGGGGAGAGGGGGAAATGAAGGACTACCATTTATCACACTAAGGCCCTGAAAGGGGAGGGAGAAGCAGAGCGCATATCATTCAGCACCTTTACTTAATCATAATTACTGAAGTTTATAAAAATAAGTTAGGCACAGCATGACTGTGCAGGCAGCAAAGGCAGGCAAATTTCTGGGAGTTAGAGGCCAGCCTGGGCTACAGAGTGAGTTACAGGACAGTCAGGGCTTTGTAGAGAGACCCTATCTTTAGGATTCTTTCCTTCTTTTTGGTGGACCTAACATCTAAAGTTGACTCAATTATGCATGTCTAGAGTAGCTCTGAGGAGCTAACTGTACAGCAACAGTACTTACTATGAGTCACAGCAGGCTGGGAGACCAGAAAGGGATGGGATGCTGGGACACTTATAGTCACTGTATCCCTTCAGTAGCTTTTGAATTGTACACCAGCCACAGTACGCAAATTACTCAGAAGTCATTAAAAACATTTTTTTAAAGATACCAGGCTAAAAGGGCTTACCTCCTCCACAGTGCAATGGGGGCGCCTCACACCCTTGCCACCCTCTTCCGAAATCATCTCTGTTACACCTTGCTCCTGAGGTTTCCATGTTAAGGAACTCTCTGGATTGCTTTTGCTATGACGACGGCCACTCGGTCTTCTATTATATCCTTCTGATTTCAATGTAAAACTGGAGAATAAAAGAGAGAGAGAAAAAAAAAACATTACCACTGAACTGGGATTTGGGTTCCTAGATCATCCGATTGTGCTGCTGTTCTAATTTAAGACTGTTAGTTTTTAAAAAGCCATCAATTGCTAGTTAGACACCCCAGCATTCCACTATGGAATGTCTATTCTGGTCACCAGGGCTGTCACAAGAAGGCCCTCTTCCTCTTCCCAGCCAGGTTTCCGACCCTAACCCCAGATTTAGCTCCCTATTGCACATACCTGCCCCCTAACAGTGTACTTTTCCTTTACTCAATGTGCACCAATCAAATATCAACTAAATGCTAGCAGATGCTATGCTGGGACAGCTCAGCATGCCTATAGTCGTGGCCTAGCTGTTCAGAGAGTGTGGCTTAAAGCTTTAAGCCACAGTGCTTTAAGCCAAGGAATCTAAAACCAATTGGCCAAGCTAAAAAGACCCATCTCAATTTTTAAAATGTGACAGAGTGGCTAGGGGCTGGAGATCAGTGGTAGAGTGTTCATCTAATATTCAAGGCCCTGGTTTCAATCCCTAAAACTTGAAAGGAAGGAAGGAGGGTGAAAGGGGAAAAGGAAGAGGGAGGGGAAGGGAAGAGGATGGAGAGGGAAGGGAAGGAGTTAATGATAATAAATAAATACACCAATAAAGCTGGGTACTGCTGCTGGTGACAGAACCTGCCTCTCTTCCTGCTACTGCCAAAAGCATAAACTGATATCACAGCTCTTGGTTAGTGCTTACACAAGGATAAAACATGCCCATATACTATTTTCACAAAACCACCATACTATCTCTAAGAACATCCACTGTCTCTTAAATTTAGATATCAATGCCATAACAAAGAAAGGTTAAGGAGATATCAGGATTAAAGTAGATTTTTAAATGTTGAAGAAAAAATAGTATGCAATCCTGAACTGGATCCTGGACCTGGACAGAAAAAAAGTTCCAATGGAGAAATGTAAATGAGACTTATAAAAAAAAAAGATGCTAAGCCTTATACCTTATAATTATATAAATTTGCCTGAGTGAACTCGGAAACATCAAAAGGAAACACAGAGCAACAGTGACATGCCCAGAAGGGAACATGTTCAGATCCAAAATTGTAGAAAACATCAATATTCTTCACTCAATCAATAAAAAGGAAAACCAGACTACAGAAAACACTATCAGCCAACAAAACCTAACTGACATCTACAGAATATTTTATTCAGTGGTAGCAGACTATATATTCTGTGGAAGCCATTGTGTGAAGTACCTACCAAACAGATAATACTATATGACAACAGCTGAAATGTTTAAAAAAAAAAAAAAAAACTTAAAAGAGAAATCAATACAAAGCATATTCTTTGACCATAAAGGGATTGGCCCAAAATCACTGTCAGAAAGATTTCAGGAATATTCAAGTATTCAAAATTGACAACTGAGGGGAAACAGGGCAATCTTTAAGCTTGGTGGTGTTTGCCACAGTGATGATCACAGAGAAATGACAGCATAACTACAGCATAACTAAATGCTTAGAGTATCAAGTTTATTTCTACATGTCTCAGGAACAAGATATCCCTCAAATAATATGATTGGCCAATGTTATTGAATGTTTCTTCCATAGCATTCTAGGTAGAATCCAATCAGATTCCACACTGCATCTTATTGCTATTTATCTCTAGTCTCTTAAAGATAGATTACAGGCCTATAGTTCTAAGGAATGCATTTTAACTGCAGAATGAAGAACTGTGTTATCACAGGTACGTTTAGATGATCAGTTCCTGCAAAAACACCACATTGAGCGATATGTCCACCTCATGTAATATACCTGGAGGCTATGGTGTCACCTTCTGCTACTACTAAGCATTTCAATTTGATCTTTTTGTTAAGGTAGTATTAGGCAGGATTGTCTATAAAAAGTCACCCCCCCCTTTATAATTAATAAGGGAATTTAAGGGAATACATGTTATTATAAGTATCCTAAACCTTATCAAATCCCCACTTTAGCTCATCCATCGCCACTGCTACTGTGATGGTCACAAATGGCAATCTTTCTCATACCTTCTGCACTCACAGTCAGCATTTTCCCATAAAGAGCTTCCTTTTCTACAATATACAACCACCTGCTGGTATTTTGTGTTCTGAGCTTTATTCATTTTGATGTTTAAATTGCCTTCTATTTGGCCACTGAATGCCTACCAGGTTTTTTTTCCCAAGCCAGGTTGGCTTTCACAATTTTTAAAAATTATTTATTATTTAAATACTTCAATTATTTATTACTTTATCAATTATTATATATGTTTTGCCTGCAAGTGCATCATGTGCACACAGGTGAGGGCATCAGAATCCTGGACCTTGAAAGTTACCACCTGAGTGCTGAGAACTGAACATGGATGGGTCCTCTACAAGTGTTCTAACACAGAGTCAAACTCTCTAGTCACTCACCTTTCACTTTTTTTTTTTTTTAAACTTTATTTATTTATTTAGTTGCCTTGGTGTCTGCCTGGAACTGGAACTACAGACAGTTGTTAGCTGCCATGTGGGTGCTGGGAATGGAACCTGGGTCCTCTGGAAGAGCAGATGGTGCTCTTAACCACTGAGCCATTTCTCCAGCCCCCACCTTTCACTTTTAATTATAAGTTAATTATTACTAAGGATCTCCAGATTTGTGCATTTGTATGTGTTCGCCTTTGCATATGTGTGCTTGTGTATGTTGAAAGTAAGAGGCCAACATCAGGCATCTACCTCATTTGCTCTCCACCTCATTTTTTGAGGCAGGGTCTAGGAGCTCTTCAATTCTGCTAGACTGGTTGGCAATGATCTACATCTGCCCTTGGGTTATAGATTTGTGGAGCAATGGAATAGTGTCTACATAAACACTAGGAATCCAAACTAGGTCCTTGTTTGGATTGCATCCTAGGCAAGCACTTTACTGACTGAACTACTCCAGGCCCACAATGTTTTTTTGTTTTTTCAGACAGAGTTTTTCTATGTAGCCCTGCTGTCCTTAAACTCTCTGTAGACCAGGTTGGCCTTGAACTCAGAGATGCCTGCCTCTGCTTCCCTAGCGATGGGATTAAAGGTATGTACTACCATCATTGCCCAGCTCTGGCCCAGAATTTTTAATAAAGAATCAAACTTAAAAGATAAGACTAGAATAAACCAAGGCAGTACACAAGTTCAAAGAAAGCCCTGGGGGCTATTGGGACAGAAAAATCAGAGTCAAAGAAATTTAAAAGTAAGTTTTTAAAATAAGAAAAAGCACTGCACATTATAACTGGAGAAAAATAATTAAAGAAAAATTTATGAAGAGTGGAGAGGACTCTTACAATTTATAAACTATGAGAGCTTAAAAAAAATCAGGACGATAAAACAGAAAAATTTAAAGCCAACTTGGACTACACTGTGAGTTCAGGACAACCTGAGTTACATAATAAATTTCAGGCTGGCATGGATTATGTGCTTGAGATTCTATCTCAAAAAACAAAACTAAAAAACAAACCCACAAGCAATAATAACAGAAACCAATAAAACATGCCAATGGGTGTTGTTTTTTAAGGCACAGTCTCTTAGCCCTGGCTGTCCTGGAACTACTCACTATGTAGACCAGGCTGGCTTTGAACTCACAGATACGCCTGCCTCTGCTTCTTACTGTTAGGATGAAGATCTCAGCCATCACACCAGACAAAACATGGTATTAAAAGGAACTAGGAAAGAGAAGAAACTATGAGCTTAGATACCCAAGCAATAGCAATTCTAGAAAGTGGCAACAACCAAGAGGACAGCTGACAAGAAAGCTCAGTGGGTAGAGGTGCTGCCAGCCCCAATGACCTGCACTTGATCTCTGGCATTCACAAGATGCAGAGAAAGAACTAACTTTCACAAACTGTCTTTGAACTTACACACACTTACTAAATGCATTAAAAAATTTAAGAGGAAAAAAATTATTGATAAAATATGACATACCTGTTGAGTGCACAAAATTTATCAGGGTGAGCTGGGCAGTGGTGGCACATGCTTTTAATTCTAGCCCAGAGGCAGGCAAAGAGTTTAAGGTCAGCCTAGTCTACAGGACAGCTAGAACTAAACAGAAAAACTCTTGTCTTAAACCACCCCCCCCTCAATTACAGCAGTTTATATTTAAGATTTCTGTATATCTCTGTACACATACACACAGCACACATGTACATATACATGTATACACACACACACACACACACAGAGTTCAAAATGGTTTTTAGGGAGGCTGGGTAAGAGCACTTGCTATTCTTGTAAAGGACCAGGGCTCAGTTCCAAGCACCCACAGTGTCAAATAACTATTTCTTTCTTTTTTAAATTTATTTATTTTTACTTTTTATGTGAATTGGTGTTCTGTCTGCATGTATAACTGTGTAAGGGTGTCAGATCTTGGAATTACAGACAGTTATGAGCTGCCATGTGGGTGCTGGGAATCGAACTCGGGTCCTCTGGAAGAACAGTCAGCGCTCTTAACGGCTGAGCTATCTCTCCAGCCCCTCAAATAACTATTTCTAACTCCAATTCCACGGACTTTAACACCCTCTTCTGGCCTCTGAGGGCACTGCATGCACATGATACACATAGGCACATGAAGACATACACATAAAATGAACATATTGTGTTTTCATTTTCACTCAATTCTAGGACAATTTTATTTCCCTTTTGGTCTCCTCCTTTACCCAACTGTCATTCAGTAGTATGCTGTTAAATTTTTATGGGTCTGGGTTCTTACTGTTGCTTCTCCTGTTGTTAATATCCAGCATTATTCCTTTGTGGTCAGATAGGATGCAGTATGTTATTTCAATCCTCCTACATTTATACTGAGAGTTGTTTTGTGCTCTAATATGTGATCAGTTTTAGAGAAAATTACAATAGCTGCTGAGAAAAAAAAAATGCATTCCCTAACTAGACACTACACAATAAAATCCCTGTACCAGGAATGGGCTTTAAGTTGTTGGCTAATGGGATCCCACAAACTGACCCTCTAAACATTAGGCTACTGCTAACGCTCTTGGTTATCCTCCAGAACTTGACAGTAATACCCTATTGCTGAAAAACAGTATACCCAAGTCATAGAACATACAGAAATCAAGCTGGTTCCCAACTGAAAGCTGAAACCATATTGGCTAGCTTTCATAGTGCTGAAAGATACTATGGGCACTAACAGAGAAAAAAGTAATCCAAAAACTCACCCAGCAAGCTACAATAATGGTGCAATAATGACACAAATGTTACAGGAGTAACCAACCAGTTTTGACTAGATTTAAGGCCCACTTCATGAGATAGAATGCATACCTGACACTAAGGCCAAGACCCTGTGAATGGATAGGTCACATGCTCCAAGGGGAAAATCTATTATTCTACTAAATGGGTAAAGAAATAAAAAAGGACTTAATAATTCATGTCTATAACCATCAACCAATGTGTCCCTCAATCCTCATCAGACAAGCTTCTCCTGGCTATTAACACAGAAATCCAAATGGGCCAATGTGCAGAAAATAAGAGACTTTGGAATATCAGCCCTAATGGGTGTCTGTACCAAACCTCTCCCTCAATGCTCAGGGATCCATGCAGAAGAGCAGGAAGAGAACCAGAGGTAGTAGATGACTTTAAGTGTTTTCCATATACAATAAGCAGATGAATTTATGAACTCACAAGGAGACTTAACAATATGCATGAAAGCTGTGTAAGCTCAAGCTAGACAAAATCTTAGCATGGTGGTAGGTACAAAGTCCTACCCCTAGCTTAGGAGCTATTGCTATTAGATTGCTTCTGGGAAAGAGAAAGTCAGTTTCTTCAATGGAGTGACACCAGGTATATCTATCATATTCCAAGGCAGGTCTTATACTCAAAAGTAGCTAGCAAACCAAATGACTTGGTGGGGGGTTGGGGGACAACAACATGAATGTGAGTGGGCAAGGAGAAGGGGAGGATCTGGCTGGGAAGACTTGGAGAAAGGGGATGGATATGATCAAAACATTAAAGAAAAAAGTGGGGGCTGTAGAGATGGCTCTAAGAGTACTGGCTGCTCTTCCAGAAGACCAGGCTGGGAGTTCAACACCCTCTTCTGGCCTCTTCAGACACCAGCTATGAATAGATACAATTATCTATTCAGGCAAAATACACATAGAATTGTTAAAAATAAAAATCCTAAAATGTTTTTCAAAACCAAATCATACTACTGACATGTAATACAGTTGGAAAGAAAACATTCAAATTCAAATCTAACTAGTCATATGATATTCAGCAAGTTATTACCCTCAGTGTGCCTACTTAATATTATTTTACAGAACAAAAGTGAAAATGCCTAGCAACAGTGAGTTCCACTTATAGAAAAGCAGAATTTAACACTTACCCAAAAGAAGGCAGGACTCTACGTGGCTGATCTCGGGTCACTGTCACTCTGATCTTTGGATAGTCACTTATTCCATTAGGAGATTTATTACCTTTGAGAATATATTTGTAATGAGAGGAAAAAAATACCCCTGTGAACAGCCTGCATTAGGACAAAAAATGTACACAGTAGAACTATCTTATCTTCTAAAAACACAGTACTCCAGCATGAAGGCTACACAAAACTAAAGGGAAGCAGTGCTGGGCTAGGAGTGCAGGTCTACAGTACAGTACTACCTAACACATACAAGACCCTAAGCTCACTTTTCACTACCATGAAACCACAACAGTAATCAAGTAACTGACATTAAACACAATATGTATAAGTCACAACTGATTTATGTAAACCTTAAAAACTATGAGCTGAACAAGCCTTGCTACTTGCATTGTTCTCTGTTATTTTGGTCCCAGTAATGCCAAGAAACAATACACATGGGGACATGTTTATTTTTTTATTTTTTTTTTTTTTTAAAACTTTATTTGTTTATTTGCCTTGGTGTTTGCCTGGAACTGGAACTACAGACAGTTGTTAGCTGCCATGTGGGTGCTGGGAATCGAACCCGGGTCCTCTGGAAGAGCAGATGGTGCTCTTAACCGCTGAGCCATCTCTCCAGCCCCGGGGACATGTTTATTAATCTTTGCATTTCTGTGCCACAAGAGGTACCCTAACTAAAAAGTGTGAGGAGCATAATTATAAAGCATCATTTCTTAGCTTCTTCTACTTCTAAACGTCAACTTCTCTAACACCAATTCTCACTAACTCCCTCCTTTTCTCTCAAACTCCAAGTCTACCTACATAGCAGACACTAAAACCATTTTCCAGAACTCTGGCTGCTTCTAACTTTTTCTCATAGTAATACAATTACAATCCCCCTTCAGGGTCCAATGACAATATGGAAGTCTATACAACCACAGAAATCAGGAAATTAGGGTTGCTCATTAAATATATATTGAACTCCAAGCAAGAACAAGGTCTTCTGTTATTCCTGACAATGTTGACTCAGTGGCTGGCACACAGTAAGCTCTCAGGAATTTTTTTTTAAAAGGTTTTTACTATTTTTAAATTGTTTGTGTGACAGAGAGTTCAGAAGAGGGTATCATATCTCCTGAAGATGGAGTTATAAGGAAGTTGTGAGCTGCCTGATATGGGTGCTGGGATCCAAACATAGGTCTTCTATAGGTCTTAACCACCCAGTCATCTCTCCAGCCCTTTCTTGTTTTTTAATCAATGAGACTTGACCTGAAGTTACATTAACATACATAAGCAAAAACCACAGTAGTCAACTCAGACAAGAATGCTAAAATTAAGCTCCAGGCTGAGCATCCTCCTGAAAACCTGAGTGCTGATGCTGGGGTTTCTTTTCCAGTTTCAGATTTAGATCAGAGATGCTAAACAGGTGGGGTTCATGCAAATATCCCCCAAATCTGAAAAATCGTAAAATCAAAGACATTGCTAGTCCCAAGAATTTAAGATAAAACCTATACTTGTTTTGTTGTTTTATTTTTTGAGACAGGGTATCTCTGTGTAGCCCTGGCTGTCCTGGAACTCACTCTGTAGACCAAGCCTGCCTCTGCCTCCTGAGTGCTGGGATTGAAGGTGTGTGCCACCACCTGAAGGGCACCCAAGGAACAACATCCAAGGTTGTCCTTCAACTAAAATATTCTAAAGATAGAACACTTTCAAGCACAATGCTCAAGACTTCTGACATACTCTTATTTACTTAAGGTTTGATTTAAAGAAGAAGAACAACAACAACAAAAACAAAAACAAACAGTGCATTACTGTCCCTTTTCCAAAATTGAATATATGGGTTTTATCTTAAATTCTTGGGACTAGCAATGTCTTTGGTTTTATAGTTTTTCAGATTTGGGGGATATTTGCATGAATCCCACCAGTTGAGCATCTCTGATCTAAATCTGAAATCTGAAACTGGAAACCCCAGCATCAGCACTCAGGTTTTCACATGAAGGATGTTCAACCTGGAGCTTAATTTTACCATTCTAAAAAAACTGAGACACAGAGGTTAAGGGACTTTTAAAAGTCCTTCACCAGAGTCTCATGTCTGGTAAAGGTCTATCTCAGCACTGTTTGTTTTGATGAAAGAAAGAGACTATGTCTTTACTCTCATCCTAATCCAATTCTTCAGACTTAGGGACACAGGCAAAAGTGCAGGTAAGCAGCAGCAGTTTGACACCTCACCCAATTTCAGCATGCTGTTGCAGGATCCAGAACCCGTCAGATCACAAGATGAAGAGTTTGAAAATACCTAAAACAAAGCAGTCACTTCTGTAGCACACAAACTTACAATGTAAAACCATTTCTAATATAAAAATCTCACTCTATTCATGAATATTTTCAAGCTAGCACACAGAAAAAACAACGTTAAAATAAAAAGGTTGTCTAAACTGACAAGAACAGTGTTAAAAACATAACTACATTTTCCTCACAAATACTTAAATAATTAAAATATAAATTTCCTTTTTCAAGACAGAGACTCACTATACAATTCAGGCTGACCCCTCACTTACTCTATTCTGTTTTTAAGATGGTGCTTGACACTGTAGCCAGGGCTGGCCTAGAACTCACTATATAGCCAGATTGGTCTCAAGCTCATAACAATTCTTCTGCCTCAACCTCCTAAAGATTACAGACATTAGCCACTACATTTGGCTTTTTCTTTTCTCCTTTTTGTTTAAGGCAAAGGTCTCACTAGGTTGTCACAAATGGTCCTAAATGTCCAAGGCCAGCTAACTCTCCTGCACAGTCTTCTGAGCACTAGGATCAAAGAGTGTGCCATCAAGCTAAGTGAGCCAATACATTTGTGTAAAGTATTGCCTCTCAGCCTTTCTATACCCGTCCTCTGTGTGTCTGTGCTCAGGTGCATGTATGGAGGTCAAAGGACAACTTACAGGAATGAGAGCTCTCCTTCTACAGGGAGTCTTGAAAATTGAACTAAGTTCATCAGGCTGAGCAACAGGCATGAGCTTGCTTTAGTCATATTGACTCACTGAGCCACCTTGCTACCTCCCTAATATTCTCTATAAATATTTTTTAAATACTTAAGTTTTTAACCTTTAATTTCTTGACCTTCATATCAAAGCTATGATCATTTCTGGAACTATGCCAATCTAATTCCCCAAAAAACTATGAAAATATTTTTTAAAATTCAATTTACTAACATCAGTGTTAGAGCTGAAGGTATAATTCAGTAGTAAATTTAAGCTTAAAATATACAAGATCCACACCAATCCCAACACTCAAGAGGCAGAGGTAGGTGGATCTTTGTGAGTTCAAGACCAACCTAGTCTACATAGTAAATTCCAGAACAACCAGGTCTATGAAAAGAGACCCTGTTTCAAAAGCAAACAAACAAAAGATACATGAGTTCCTGGGTTCCATCTCTACACATACACACACAAAAAAAGGGGGAAGACCAGTATCCAAGCCCCATCCCCACTGACCTCTCCTGGAGGGGCCACATTCCGAGTTCCATTACAAGCAGAAGACACCATGGGTTTTGTGGTCAGCTGGAATGGGATTCCAAATAAACTCGCAGCATTGTAGAGACTGTTTTTCACTTGGTGAATGAAGCAATCTAGAAAGTATCAACAAATTATAAACACAGAACATTAACTTGCAGAAAAAAATTAATACGTTTTGAAAAGAACCTGAGTTTTTAATGAAGTCTTACTTTCAAACACTAAAATAAAAATGTATCTATAAAAATATTTTAGGGCCATGGAGATGGCTTTGTGAGTAACAGTGTTTGCTATACAAGCCTGGCAACCTGAGTTTGATTTCCAGAAAAGGAAGAGAACGGACTCCACAAAGTTGTGTTTTGATCTCCAGAGGTATGTCACAGCACACAACTCCACTCAACACAAGTGCATCATATATCCATGATAAATACTTTTTCCAACTGAATAAATGGAATTCTAACACATGAATTTTGTTTTAATCAACGACCACAGCTGCTACAGAAACATTAAACTATTACTTTAGTAAGCCACAAACCTATTCACTAAGAAATAGCAGCTTTTGAGCAGTAAGCTTTGTAGAATACATAAAATGAAACTTCACAGAGATGAGGAATAAATGAACAAGGGACATCCATCCTGCTAGGTATAGAAAACCTATAGAGAGCACTGACCTTTACTCACTGGTTTGCCCTCCTTCCCAGGCAGGCAACAATATGATTGCCTTAAACGACCAACCAAAGGCCTTCATGAACCTTGACTGAATGAAGCATAAACACACAGCTCTTGAGCATCTGTGACAAAGAAAAGCTATCCCACTACTGAACCACATACGCTGGACAATCTCAAGCTCACTTCTTCCTGGTACAAAGATTACAAAACAGAGAAGTAAACAAATGCAGGGTGGGGGTAAGAGGGTTGTTCAGTGCTCCTCTACTTCTTTCTTTTATAATACTACCTCCTCACTTCCTACACATCTATGTTTCCTACAGTTTCCTTTGTACTCACTAATTAAAGATATTGCAAAGAACTAGTTTCTGCTTCAGGGAAAAATAGTCTAAAATGGTGGCATTAAGCAGTGGAGTTCCAATATAGATAAAATACAAAATACTCTCTGGAAAGGAGAACAGCTCAAACAAGTGAGAAAATGTGTTGGTCAGGTGGGAAACAGTTTACTTGCTGGCTGACTATAATGAGGCACACTTGCAATTCCAACATTCAGGAGGCTGAAGCATCCTGTCCTAATTAGGCTTACCATGGCTGTGATGAAACACCATGACCAAAGCAACTTGGAGAAGAAAGGGTTTATTTGGCTTCTGCTCTATCATCACTGTTCTTCAAAGGAAGTCAGGACAGGAACTTACACAAGGTAGGGACCTGGAGGCAGGAACTGATGCAAAGGCTATAAAGGGCTGCTTACTCCTCATGGCTTGCTCAACCTGCTTTCTTACAGAACCCAAGACAACCAGTCCAGTGGGACCACAATGGGCTGGGCCCTCCCACATCAGTCATAAGAAAATGTCCTACAGACTTGCTTGCAGTAAGATCATATGGAGGCATTTTCTCAACTGAGGCTCCTCCTTCTCCAACTACTCTAGAACTTGGGAGATGAAGAAAAGGATTGAGGCAATTTGGATTACTTAGCCATACACACACAATTTAAAAAATTAAAAACCGGGAGCTGGAGAGATGGCTCAGAGGTTAAGAACACTGACTGTTCTTACTGGTCCCAAGTTCAATTCCCAGCAACCACATGGGGGCTCATAACCATCTATGATGACATCTGGCACCCTCTTCTGTATACTGTATACATAATAAATAAATCTTTAAAAAGAAAAGTAAAAACTTTGAATTCTTTGAGTTAAACTAGTCACATTTCAAGCACTCCAGTTATCACCACGGGAAGCTGTTGTCAGCACACGGTGCTACTCAGCCTCATCTCCAGTTCAGACTCCCTTCTCTTTTTTGGACTATGAAAATCAAACTGTATTCAACAGAAATGATAGAGTAGACTATTACCATACACAACCAACCCAGAAACCTTCTCCAGTACTGCCAAAGTTGTGTTTTGTTTTACAGTCTTAGGGACTAAACTTTGGGTGTTAAACATATTAGACAATCATTGACCCTATCTCCACCCTCTTATCATTTTAAATTGTGTATGTACCCACCTCCCTTACATCCTCAGCTAAGACCATATGCCTTTGTTAACCAGGCTCTAAGTACCACCAGTTGTCTTTTGTTTCTGTATTTTTATTTTACTACATTAAAGTACAAGCTAATATTTATATTTATTTTTAAAAGTAGTTCACTTTTTTCTTAGTGAAAAATGATTATAGACAGGCCTAATATTCATCTTTTTTGATTTCCTGTAATTGTGTAAGATCAAGACATACTTAGTACTTATTGGATTAAAATAACATATCAGCAAGTTCCACAGTTAGCCAATACATCTGGAATAGACCCCAATTTACTATCACTGTTGAAAAAAAGGAAACATACTATAGTATTCTACTATGCCTTGCCCTTTAATCTACCTTTATTCTCTTCCACCAGTAAAGTAGATACAAGAAAGTAGATTTAAGACAATAAATTAGATTGGTTTACTCAGCCAAGTCTGATCAGTCAGTTTGAACTGGTTTCCTCCTCTAAAATAAAGAAAAATTAACTTTTTATTTTAGAAGACTTTAGAACTTTAAGTACACATTCAATACACATATCTGAAAGACACAGTCACTTCTAAGAAACTTGATCTGTAGACCAGGGTAAGTTCGAACACATAGAGATGTGCCTGTCTCTGCCTCCTGGGTGAGGGGATTAAAGGCATGTCCACCACTATCCAGTTCAACTTTTTACCTTTTGAATTTTGTTCCATGCATCTATTTTTCCTACTAAAAGAAATTAATTTTAAAAATGTAGTACCTAATCTTGGTCTTTTAGCTGGGATTTCATCAGTGTCCACTGCAGTAGAAAACAGAGAGCTGTAAAGAAAAGAAGTATGTATAAATGTATGTAATACATGTATTTCTAAAAATAAACTTACTCAGAGCTGGTTGTACAACATATGTTTAGCATGTAAAAGACACTGGGTTCAACACCTACCACTAAAATAAAAACTTCATATAGAGACAAAACATTTAAAGCAGAATTCTATTACTAAATCTTAAAAAACCCAACACTCCCTATCACATAATGTGTAATCTGGTCAAATTAAACCAATAAATCATTTGTTTTTGAAACAATGAGCCCAAATACAGCTATTTTTACTTAAAGTGATAATATTAGCAGCTTAAGAGTCTAAATTATTGTGGGGGAGCTTTGGGGGAGAGTGCTTTACTGCCTCGCTCCACTCCTATCCCAGTGCTGGGGACGGACAACAGGACAGGCATGGCAGACAAGCATTCTACCACTAAGACACACCCCTCGGCCATAAAATGAGTTGTTTTGCAAGACTCCAGCTCTTAAATATAGTAAAGAACAGGGGTTAAGGCAGCTAGAATTCAAGGCTGGTCTGGGCAATGAATGACTCTAAGTGACTATGAATGATAATAATTGTGAGATTAACAGTCCCCATTAAGATATGCAGTTTCATTGTACACCAGACCCAGCATAAAACACTGTCTGCTCTTACTTAGTATACTAAACATCACTTTAGGGACTTTATAACATCTTAAATGATTCTCTCTGGAATATGTGCTACAGTTTAGCTAACAACCAATTCCATCAGTGACCTAAATTTCTATGAATCATTTTGTTCTACTTCCCCTAAACCATCTTTAGTCCATTTTTCTCGACCTAGAAACATAAAATAATAATAATAATAAATGAAGCAAACACAATAAAGGAAGGGGGTAGGATGGAAGAGACTAATGGGAAATATAGAATTTGCACAGTATTTTAGTCTCTAGATAAATATTTGATTAAAGGGGAAGACTGTAAAATACATAAAGGAACAGATGCTAAGTAATAACATTTGTAATTTCCCTCTAATTTTAACCAACTCTTAGAGTGCAGTACCTACTTTCTTTCTGTCTCTTACACCGATGCTATAGAACACGATCATTCTCCTCCCTTCTAGCCCAACACACACAGCTGCTGTAAAACAAGACGACTGCTGTTCCTTGGTGCAAAGAGAACAGTACTGGCAGTCAAATGACTATGGTCAAACTCCTAATCTACTGGCTAGTCGGTCCCTGCGCTGCCCGCTCGCTATGACACCGGGTGACCGGAGCTGTATCGGGCGAGCAGCACAACGCCGGCCTCTCGCTCGCCTTCGGCTCACAGCTAGAGGGGAGGACTCGTCCCAGGCCTCCGCGGTCCCGGAGCCGCCGGTTCCCACAGGCCCGTGGCGCCCAACGCCAGCGCGGGGGAGGGGACAGGCGCGCGGCCGACTTACCTGCTCGAGCGCCGCCTCTTGAGCAGGGCGCGGGCCCCGGGCGTGGGCCGCTCGCACAGGCGGAGAATGGTGCCGAGAACCCTAGCCAGCCATCTGTACATTCCAGGCCTGAGCAGCAGCGGCGGCCGACACACCCCGAGACGCGAACCCCAGAGCTGTAGCCGCCGCTGCCGCCTTTGCTGCTTCGGCCGTAGCCAGGTTCAGGCGCGGGTTTGTGACGCCATCAGGCGGCTCACAGATTTAACGTTCCCCGGGCTATGGGAGGACCCTCTCCACGCCAATGACGTCAGCTGCTTCCGCCTGGCCCTGCTCCTCGTAAGCCTAGCAACAGGAAGTCGGCCTGACCTAGCGGGCTCTTGCACAGACCTGATTGGCAGGCTTGTGGGCGGGGCTTTCTCTTTGGCGGAGCCAGTCAGGAGTCGGCCTCGGGACAAGGCCCACAGACCCAGACCACGTGTATCGCTATTAAGTGGTGAGAACTACCTGAGCAAGCGCTAGTGGGTTCTCTGTAACAGAATGCACACCGTGAATATAGGTCAGGCTAGCTATCTAGTGTTTAACGTTTTACTCTTTATTTTGCATTTACATTGGCCTCATACTTTACACCGATTGCTGTCATGTTCACAGCAATCAAAAGCAATAGGAGTCTTATGCCTGTCACAAAAACCAAAGGTAGATAGCAATTAAATCATGCACCTAACATAATAATGCTATCCACATTTGAACAAAAGTCTAGGTACTGGGGCCTATTTTGCATTCTTAAGGTCAAGCCCACTGGGAGAGACATTGTTATAGATAATTATAGGTTAGAATACAAGATAATTAGCTGCTGCAATAGATAAGGATGCAAAATACAATGAAGCCAGAGAAAGCAAAACCATATGCTGGGGAGTGGGTAAAGCAGGACACAACTCCTTAGGAAAATGTTGTGGGATATTTGTACACTGTGTGAAGATGTATTGTGATGGATGTAATAAAGAACTAAAAGGCCAATATCTAAACAGGCAGGATAGGTGAACTGGAGGGATCGCAAACTACAGCCTCCTGGGACTGACTTCAATTCCAGATTTTCACTATGGAGCTTTCTGGAGCCCTGGTTCTACCTCTCCTTGGCCCACTGGTTTCTATCCTCATAACAATGGTTGGCTCTTAGCACTTTGGGTTCCTTTGGGAGAGAAATAGTGAAATAATGCAAGCATCAGTAAACCAGATCTGCCATTTTGGACGATGAGGTGGACAGTTGTAGGTCTCTGTGTTAATAGCCATTTTTATAAATAGAAGCTTCTTTGGTGAGGATTAGAGATGCATTAATCTATGTGTATATGATGTTATTAGGATTTGATTTAATAGTAGGTCAATTCAACAGAATAATAGTAGAAGGTTCTGCACTCTAAGGCCTGTGACTTGTTTGGGTATAAATTCTTGGCCTGATAATGGAGTCAGACTTGAGTTTCATCCTGTGGAAGTCTTAACTCCAGTCAGAAAGTAGTTGTTTGGGGCTGGAGAAATGGCTCAGTGGTTAAGAACACTGATTGGTTTTCCAGAGGACCTAAGTTCAATTCCCAACAACAACATGGTGGTTCACAACATCTATAATAGGATATGATGACCTCTTCTACCATGTGTTGTGCCCAGAGTCCAGACCCCAAAAAGACCACCCAGAAACCAGTCCGATGCAACAGCAAAGAGTCTCTATTGACAAGCTAGCTTGGGTCACTCTGCTAGTCCGACCAACACAGTGGTGGGGTAAGAGTGACCATGAGCAGTCTGAGGCAAGGGATTCTGGGCTCTAGGGGCTTCAGTGATTTGGGGTTACAGTCCTGAGATTGGTCCTGTGAGGACCTGAGGGCGGGGCCCAGTTTCAGAGAAGCCTTGGTGCCTGAAGGCAGGTCCCAGGTCTTTGAGTGAACCCGGCAGCCAATGGATTCAAAAGTTGGATTCACGCCACAGGACAAGGCCAATAACTACTGTACCTTACCCCTTTTACCCAATCCTGGAATGCCAAGGTGTGTCACATCTTGCTTACATATGTTTTTCTTTAAAGACTCCCGTCCATCAGGCGTGGGGTCCTTAGCCTTTCCACTGCACCAGAACGAGGCTATTGACCTGGGTTCCTTGGAACTTCTATGTAACAATAAAATCCTCATGTATGTTACAGTGTGTCCAGCCTCCCAGGTGGTTATGGAAATTCTTAGATGCAGGCATAACTTATGGTGCATTGTTCGGGAAGAATTTCCACGCTTTCAGGGACTCTGAACGGAGAAGTGCCAGCAGGAGGGAGGCTACAGGCTACAAGGAGTACTGGCAGGGCTGAGAGGCAAGTAACTGGGGCCCGAGTGCGCCAGGTTGGGGGTGCAGAGCTGCAGATGAGCATAGGAGTGTGGCCTGTTGTGGTGGTGCATGCCAGTAGGACAGGCAGCCAGAAAGGCTTGGGGCAGAGTGCCAGGAATGAGCCATTTGGGAACTTAGGAAAGGGCAATCAGCGCTGTGGCAGCCTAGAATCAGGGGGAACGTATTGGGCTTCCCAGCCTGTGTCTGTACCAGCATGAAGTTTCCCGTGCCTGTTGAGGTCAAGAACCTCAAAAGATCTGTAGTCAGGAGGATGCAAAGAGCACCTCATATCTGTGAGAACTGCGATCCTCAGATCTCTGTGGGGACAGAGGGTTCCATATTTGTAAGGAATGTCATGGGACAGACAATTTCTCTTCTGGATTTAGTCTGTCCTCTGTGGTGTCTGGTTTCTCTGTATTTGTATTCTTGGTTGTGAGTGCCAGAAGGCAGAACTTAGTCTTAAACCATTATCAAGAGGCTAATGCACAGGCTTATAAGTTTTCTGTTATGATTAAAAAGTCTAAATTTGCCACTCTTAGAAGGTCAGAATGGCCAGCACTATGTGTGGGCTGGCCTCTGGGAGAAATCTTCAATTTGGCCCTCATAGAGGCAGTGGAGAAAGTGGTCTTCAGACCTCAAATAGGATGCACTGACAAAGTGCCCTAGTCTGGAGAGATTTACTAGAGAATCCATCTCCTTGTATTAAATCATTCTTGCCCCAACAGGTCAAGATTCTGGCAGCTACAGAGAGACTCACCCTTAAAGACCCGGTTGACTCCTAGGCCGGAGAACCTTCAAGGAGGCAGCACAAAAGATGAAGTCTCTCTCCTACATTCTTACACTCCCAATCCTTGTGCAGCCATCCCCATGTGGGATGGTTGTACACAGCTTTTGCAGGTACCTTTCATGGTGGAGGAGGAGAGAGATCGGATGCAGACCGAGAGTCAAAAGCTGGTTCAAGGCAGCCCCACAGAAGAATCCACGGCCAATCAGGCTGTCACAGATGCTGCCTCTCCCCTAATCTTCCCGGTGTGGGATTGTAATATGGCTGAAGGTAAGATGAGCCCGCCCCCCATAGTCTGTCACCAGTCCCTTTTGGGGGCCCCCAAAGCAGCCACAAGATGGCCTGAAAATTTGAGTAGGGTCTGTAGCACAGGGCAGAGAATGGATAAGGATGCAGCGTTAGTGAAGGTGGCTCAGGAAGAATATGAAAGGGGGAGTGCAGAGGGAAAGAGAATCAAAGGAAAACAAATTGGGAATCAGCACATCTTTAATGTGCTGCTGGATGCTACACAGAGCCCAGAAATTAGTCTGTTACACTATGTTAATGAGCTGCTGAATGCAGCCACAGATTGAGAAATTTACCTGGTGGGTGAAGTGGGATTATGTTGGTAATGTAAATATTTGTTCCACCTATGGGATTAATAAAAGCTGATTGGCCAAAGGCAAACAGGAAGTGTGGGTCGGGCTACCAGGCTAAGAAAACTCAGGAATATCTCAGAGCAGAGACAGAAGCCAGACACAGATGCCAGAGTCACCAGAACTGCCAGGAGATGCAGAGGAAATGCTGCTCTGAGAAAAGGCACCGAGCAGCATGACTGAACGAGATGGGTTAGTTCAGATGAAGGAGTTAGCAAGTTATATACCTAAGTCCTAGGTCAATCAGTGTAAAAATAATAGAAGCGTTTGTGACTCTGTGGGACTGTGTGTGTTTCTGTGGGACTGTGGATCCGAACCTTGAGAATAAGCTGGAAAGGCTAGACAGAACATAACACAACAGGCGGGGACTGAGCAGCTATTGCAGATTTTGTCCCAAATCTGCAAGCAACAGGTGACATACCTGGAATACATCCTGAGGGAAGGGCAGCGGTGGCTTTCAGATGCAAGGAAAGAGACAGTACTTCAGATCCCCACACCTACTACTGCCAGGTAAGTGAGAGATTCCCAGGCTCAGAGGGGGTTCTGTCATCTGTGGATCCCAGGATTTGCAGAACTGGCCAAATCTTTATATGAGGCCACCAAAGAAGGGCGGGACTCCATCTGGACTGAGGACCACCAGCTAGCCTTTGACAAACTCAAGCAGAGTCTACTTTCATCTCCAGCACTGGGTCTGCCAGATGTGACCAAGCCATTTCACTTATACATGGATGAGAGCAAGGGGATAGCCAAAGGAGTCCTAACCCAAACAATGGCAGCTGGATGGCCATCTTGCCTCCTCATAATAGCGGCTGTGGCACAGCTGGTCAAGGATGCTGATAAGTTGACCTTGGAGCAGAATTTCATTATAACCACCCCCCATACACTTGAAGGAGTTCTCAAGCAGCCTCCCCCCATCAGTGGCTGAGCAATGCCAAAATGACTCATTACCAGACAATATTGTTTAACCCTGCCAGAATAACCTTCCCGGTGCCCTCAGCTCTGAATCCAGCTACTCTACTGCCTGATCTGGATTTGGAGACACCACTGCACACTGCTCCAGGATCCTGGTGTTATTTTCGCACGTGAGATATACACTACCAAGGCCACACGAGAGTTTATTTAAGAGAGTTCCCAGGCAGGTGCAGAAGCAGAGAAGCAGGACAGACCAGAGACAAAGACAGAGAGAGACCCCCAAACGTGCAGTCTCTTTTAAGAGAAGGAGTGTGTACGGGTTTATGTAGTCACATTTAGGGCGTGCCTCCGTATGTGTCATGAGTCCAGGGAGGAGCTTCTGTACGCAGTGCCGGAGGGTTTATGCAGCCACGCCCAGGGGCGTGTCTCTGTACAAGGTGCATCCCACCTGAGCCGAGTTGGCTCAGCTATGTGGAATGCCAGGAATCCTTACACCTGGCCCAGGCACACAGCATTAGGCCAGACTTGCAAGACATCTCATTGCCCACTGCAGAAGCTACCTGGACAGATTGCAGCAGTTTTGTGCAGGACAGCCTGAGGTATGCAGGACCTGGAGTTACTACTGCAGAAGCAGTGGAGGTAGTATGGGCAGACCTGATACTACCTGGGACATCTGCCCAATGGGTGGAGCTGATGGCCCTCCCTAAAGCCTCATGGTTACCCAAGAAGCTGACCATTGTCCGTTGCCTAGGGCACCAGAGAGGGGATGGACCTGTCCTCAGGGACAACAGACTGACAGGTGGAACCACCCAACAGGTGGCACTCCAGACCGCTGTAGTTTTTGCACATGTGCTAGTAGACCATGGGGCACCTGGGTATGCTAAAGAAGATCTTTCCTGGATCGAAACCCTCCCCATGACCCAGTGCACAGAGGGGTGGTGGAGAGCTGCAGACAGTCAACTCATCTTGCCTGAGCATCTGGGAAAGAGACTGCTTACCAAGATCTACTGATCCCCTCATGTGGGAAGATGGAGAATGCAGGACTTTCTTGTAAACAGTGTCACCAACTGCAAAGCTTGTCAGCTCACCAGTGCTGTTGTTAACCCTGGATATCGACTCAGGGGGAAGAAGTCTGGAGCCTACTGGGAAGTGGACTTTATTGAGATAAAACCTGGCAAGTATGGTTACATGTGTATCTGCTAGTTTTGTTAGACACTTTTTCAGGATGGACAGAAGCCTTTCCCACCAAACATGAAATATCTCAGGTGATGGCAAAGAAGTTACTTGAAGACATCCTGTACAGGTGTGGATTTCCAACCATGATAGGGTCAGACAATGGACCGCTTTTTGTGTCCCAGGTAGGTCAGAGTTTTGCCATCATTCCTGGGAGTGACTGAAAATTATATTGTGTATACAGACCCCACAGTTCAGGACAAGTAGACAGGATAAGTTGTACTCTAAAACGGGGCCTAATTAAATTGACCTTGGAAACTGGTGCAGACTGGATGGCTTCCTTTGCCTTATATTTGACCAGGAATCCCCCTTATCAGATGAAGCTAACACCATTTGAATTTATGTTTGGCATCCCTTGCCCCGCCATTCATAACCTCCAGATGATTTGTTGGCAGATGTAGATGACCAAGATTTGAGGGCAGGGCCCAGGTCTTCCAGTGAACCCAGCAGCCACTGGATTCAAAAGTTGGATTCACTCCAGAGTAGCCAATAGCTGCTGTACCTTACCTCTTTTGTCTAATCCTGGAATGCCAAGGTGTGTCACATCTTACTTACGTATGTTTTTCTTTAAAGACTCCCGTCCATCAGGCGTGGGGTCCTTAGCCTTTCTGCTGCACCAGAATAAGGCTATCGAACCAGGTTCCTTGGAACTTCTATGTAACAATAAAATCCTCATGCATGTTACAGCATGTCCAGCCTCCCTGGTGGTCTTGGAAATTCTTAGACATGGGCATAACAGCCCAAGCTTGGGCTAGGGGTACCTGTTATGAATTCATTGGCTGCTTTGAATTCTAGGGATGTTTCAACATTTAGAAGTGGTCCTGGAGCAGGTATACCTGGAGACTGTTTGTCCCTTTCCCAGGAAGGGAATGTTCGGAATGCCAGATATTTTCCCTTAGGTGCTGGCTCCTCCCTGGATGTTGTCTGCTCTTGGGCTCTTCTTGGTACCACCAGGTGCTGACAGCAAGACCCTGCTGTTTATCTGTCTTTCATTAATCCTGTCATGGAAATTGTGTGTTTAAGCTGCTCTGGGCCCCACACATGCAGGTATACATGCAGAACACTCACATATAAAATATAAATTAAAGAAAAAGCATTTGTTTACTCCCATGGCATTCATGCCACTATTACACTAGTGGGCATGACTTGCCAGACTGGCCATTATTGTAGCTTGCATGGTTCACAGCTAGGAAAGATTGATAAGTAGTTTTCTTTTCCAGTAGCATCTGTGGTGTCTTCCTACTGAAAGCTATGAAAGCTGATAAGTAGGGATGAAGCTTCTGGGTTAGTACTTGCTTAATATTTCCATATCCTGTAACTTACACATATGGTGTCTTCAGCAATAGAATATTACCATCAAGTTCTGGAGGGTAACCAAGAGCATTGGCCTGAATATTTGTGGATCCCTGAAAGCTCACTGGGGTAAAAAACTTCAAAAGAAGTAATCATTCCTGTAGAATGTAGCACTTCTAAGGGACCTCAAGACCAGTCTGGCCTTAGTCAGTGCAAACTGATGATAACTAGTGCATTAAAACATGTGCTCCTAAGCACTTCCCCATAAGCCAACTTGGGGTCTGAGCCTAGGGACCTTGATGAGGGCGAAGTCCAATACAACATTCCTAGACCAGCAAGAGACCACCACCAGCAGCCACAGATATCAACAAATCAAAGCCTTTTCCCTTGGCTGGGGCGGGAATCTGGGAAAAAGTATTTAAGGTTTCCCCCTCCACAATAAAATTGGACTTGCTTGTTTACCTTGACACAGAGAATGTGCAATTCTCTGTGCTACCTTCTCCCTCCCCCAAGGGGAAATAACAGGACCCTAAGCATGAGGCAACCCAGACTCCTGGCTCCAAATCAGGGTCCCCCCAGCACATGCCTGACACTGGGCTTTTATTTATTAGTACATGATCTTTAGTAGGGACATTGTTGCCTTCTGATAGAGCAACTGAATTCTAACTGAGGAATGTGTATGTTTGTATTTTAGGAAGCTCTATACTACTAGTGTGAAGGCATAGATTTACCATCACAAACTTTATTTCAGGAAAAGACCATTTAATGCCTGAGGCCATTGCCCAGGTCTAAGGAGAATCTAGGAAAAATCTTAGGAATGCACCTGACAGCCAACAGATTCAAAACCTGGGTTCATGCCAGAGTTTAACCAATAGTTTCCCAGAATTACTCCACCCTGGACCCCTTTACCCAATCCTGAAATGCCAAGGCGTGTAATACTCCACTTACGTATTCTTTTCTTTAGAGACTCTCTCAACCCTGAGCTCAGGGCCGAATTCCTCCTCTGTGTCAGAACCTAGTGTTTTGGCCCTGTCCAAAAGAATAAACTGACCCTCGTGTGTTACATTGGTGTGGGGGTTTGAATGTGTGCCACCACTGCCTGGCTCTGTTTCTCTTTTAGACTGAATTAATATTGTGTAGTCCAGGATGGCCTTGAACTCACAGAGATCCAGACAAATCTCTGCCTCCTGAGTGCTAGAATTAAAGATGTGTGCCACCACTGCCTGACCTCTGTGGCTAACTCTGTGGCTGGTTCTGTCCTCTCATCTTCAGGCAATCTATTTGTTTAGAGTACAAACAATATATCACCTTAGTATAAGATAGACATTGGCCACTGCTTGTTCACTAGCCAAAAAGAAATTACCTTAACAAAAACCATACATACATATACACACACACACACACACACACACACACACACACACACACACACACTTTCAAATAAAGAGGCAGGAGTTAGGCCCCCTTCCATTTGCCTTCACTGCCCTATTCAGACTGAAGATGTGTGAAAACAGGATCTTCTCCTTGCAGCCTGAGGAGCTGCTGAGGAGAGAAGTGGCTGTGGCTTGTACCTCTGTCTCTCAGATCTTTTAGCATCTGCCCCAACATCTGGCTCTGGGTTTTTATTATAGATCACTTAGGATTCATGCGACAATATTCCACAACTGCCAAAGTCATTTCTGGCCTGGGGGCTAATCAAAGGGCTAAAGGAGAATCCCAAGGCCATGTGTAGTAACAAGGACTGAGCTTTCTCCCCTTGTCTTGCCTAAACTGCACCCTTGTCCCACAGGAGGGGTACTTTTATTGCCTAAGTTTCATTATAATCATATGTTCTAGTCTAACACACACACACACACACACACAATCTATATATGGACTTCCATAGGATTTTTCCATTGTAGCCTGAAGTTTTCTGACATGTTTAGCCCATGGCCCACAGGGATCTTTGCTACCCACAGTCCTGCAGCCACTTATAATTATTCTAAGGCTTATATTAATTACAAACTGCTTGGCCTATGGCTCAGACTCATTATCAACTAGCTCACTTAACTCAACCCATTTCTATTAATCTATTGTATTGCCATGTGTTTCATGGCTTTAACTGGGTCCTATTACATCTTGCTTTCTAGGTGGCAGCCTGCAGCATCTCCCTGACTCCACACTCCTTCATCTTCATCTCTGCTTGGATTTACTGCCTGCTTCTGAGCTTCCTTGCCATAGGTCAAAAAAGCTATACCAACAAATGGTAATAAAGCATATAGAAAGCCATCCCACATCATTCCATGTATTCTTAGTTTTGGCTAACCAGCTCCCTAGCTTCTCCTTTCCACAGCCCCACTAATGCCACTTAAGCCTTAGTCTTTAGTATATGCCACATTTCCTTCTATGTCATCTGTGTTTTATCCCCTTAATTGAATTTTTCTCTAGGGTCGTGTTGTAATTACTTTTTTATTGCTGTGATAAGATACCCTGACTGAGGCAACATACAGAAAAATGTGTTTATTTGGGGCTTATATTTTCAGAACTTTAGAGTCCATGACCATCATGGTAGGGATTATGGCAGCTAAGAGCTTCTATCTTGGTCTATAAGCATGAGGCAGAGAGAGCTAACTGGAAATAGTATGGTTGAAACCTCAAAGCCAACTTCTAGTGACAAAAGTGTTGTAATAAGTTTCTGGCCCAGACTTTCCAGCCTAGCCCTGAGATTCAGACCCACTCTCAGCCCCACTGCTGCTTAGCCCCAAACAATCACACAAAGGCTTATGTTAATTTTATGTTGATTGATCTAGGGCCCAGGTATATAACTTGCTAACTCCTTTATCTTAACTCAGCCCATGATTCTTATCTTGTTCAGCCATGCGGCTTGATACCTTTTCTCAGCAGCATTTCAACTTTTTTCCTTTGCATCTCTCTGGCATCTCTTCTCTGTTCTTCCTATTACCAGAGTTTTCTTAATCTGGTAGCCCTGCCCACACTTTCTGTCTGCCTTCAGCTAATCAACATTTTTATTAAGCCAGTAGGCAAGACAATTATTTATAATGCAACTACATAATCCCACTATATTTCCCGTTTTTCTTTTTAAAACAAAAGGAACCTCAAATCTAATATTGCTTATTTTCTCATTATCTATAACGACTTACAACCAACACTGTAAACAAACACAAACATCCATAATCCATTTTTTGGAAATATGGGCATAGTTCTCTAGGCTACTTCCTGCTGAACGAGGGTGCTGGCATTCCCTTGGGGACTCAAACAAAAATTTAAGATTATGGACAAGTCTTTAGTGTAGTAGTTTGTAAGACTGCATCATCTTAGCCAGTCTCCTTGAAGTTGTTTTAGATGCAGAGCTCAGAGGAAACTGCAACAGAGGTGGTCTGAAACGCTGAATCATCTGGACCATCCTTTTACATTGGAGACTTTTCAGGGGGTCTTATTAAACCTTATTTTCTTTAACCAGGAATAAATCCAAAGCCTCTTGTTTTCTGTGGAAATAAAAAGAACACTTTTCCCCAAAGTAGCATATCTTTTGATTTCAATTTTAAAGTCAATTCATTTACAAAATATATAGGTTGGATTAATCCAGCAGCATTTATAATGAAATGTCTTGTAGCAGATTTTACTACTTCATTTTGAATCAAAAAGTTAAAGACAAGACAATGATAAAAAGTATCTAGTCACTCTTTGCATTTTCTATTTTTATGTGACTTGTTATTATTTTTTATTCTATTTCTTTTTTAAGGACCTTTTCTTTTTTTTTTTTACTTTATTTATTTATTATTTATTTATTTATTTGCCTTGGTGTTTGCCTGGAACTGGAACTACAGACAGTTGTGAGCTGCCATGTGGGTGCTGGGAATCGAACCCGAGTCCTCTGGAAGAGCAGACGGTGCTCTTAACTGCTGAGCCATCTCTCCAGCCCCCTTAAGGACCTTTTCTATCCTTTTCCCTTCTTCTTTTCTCTCTCAAGCCTACATATATTTTTAAACACACTCTAAACCATTTAGAGGTTTTTTTTTTTTTTTTTAATCTGTCTTTACTGTATATCTCTTCTTTCTTACTTTTTCTGTTTCTGACCACACCTTTGTTTGGCTAAGGTGGCTGATTCCACACAGCTTTCTCTATTTTTTTCTGTTTCTGTCCAGGTCTTTAATCTGTCAAAGTGTGGCTAAGATTATAGCCTTCACTAGGGTGACTGGCTGGCTCCATCCATCCAGCTCCTAATCTAGCTTGATAAAGTTTACCTTTTTAGCAGAGCTACTAGTAGGACCCACAATTACCACTCTGTGGAATTTTAGAGTCCATATATCCACCAAGTAAAGCACTGCCATCTACTGCTCATGAATTCCATTTAAATATTTGGCTTCAGGGCTCAAAAATGTTTTGCCTCTAAGGCTGAATCAGGAATACTCTCTTTAAAAAAGCCATGCCTCTGCTTGCCTCCAGCAAACAGACCTGACCTAAGAAAACAATGCTGCTGCTACTAAGATGTCGCGCGCAACCTCGTCCCGCAAGGAAGACGGGACACCCGGCTCTTCTTTCTGCAGTTTTATTCAGGAACCTTGAATTCTGACTTCTGACTTACTTACTTACTTACGACGGACTGACTGACTTGCTACATCTTCTCTCTCTCTGGGGAAAACCCGCCTGCAGCCTAAATAGCCTCTGGGCAGCCAGCCCCAGTACGCCATGTGGGCACTGCCTATAGGTCCAGGTACGTGGAAGCAAGCCAGATCCTGTAGTGGGATTATGTTGTTACATTGTAAATAATTGTCCCACCTACTGGTCTAATAAAATGCTGTTTGGCTGAAGGCAGACAGGAAGTGTAGGTGGAGCTAACAAACTAAGAAAACTCAGGGAATAGAAAGAACAGAGCAGAGATGCCGCAGAGAAGCTAGAGAAAAACCAGGGGAAACCAGCAGATGCAAAGGACAACTATGCTGCTCTGAGTAAAGGTACCAAGCCACGTGGCTGAACAAGATAAGAATCATGGGTTAATTTAAGAGCAAGAGCTAGCTAGCAATATGCCTGATTCCTAGGTCAATCCTTATAAAATTAATGTAAGCATTTATGTGTCTCTGTGGGACTGTGGGTCTGCACATTGATCCATGGGACCAAGCCTAAAAGACCAGGCCAGAAACCTCATATAACACCATGTTTCTCTTTAAACACTACCCTTTCAGAAATTCTCTAACAAAGAAAAGGCACCAAAAATCCCAGGTCCATGTTCTAGGTGGCTGTAGAAGCATCTCCTCTGAATTTGCCAGCAGCTAAATCTCTACCTAAAGTTCTCAGCTTTTGACTATACTTGGGCCCAAACCCAGCTTTTGTAATCACCAAGAGACTACAGGGTATATAAGCTCCCTGTTCAGTTCAGGCACCTAACTAATGCCTCTTCTCCTGCTTTGATTTCTGGTACAAAGGAACTTCTGATACACCCACAAGTTTTTTGCTAAAATAAACCTGTTCTTTTACTTTTTCAGTTTGGTTGATCTCGCTTACTGCATTGACAGAGACAAATGCCACGTTTCTCTTGTGTGTGGATCCTGGCTTCCAATCTCGTTTTATATGTTTAACCTGGAGTACCATAGAAGACAGAAAACTAGAAACAGGCCCCTGGGGGTGGATAACTAAGGGAGAGAGACTAGTGAAATACAGATAAAAGATAGAGGGGGGAATCCTGCTGGCGGAGATTCAAGCATGAAGAGGGTGGGGAGTGTAAATGAGGGAGGACAGGAACTCAGCCAAAATGCAACCTAGGATCTTCCATCCCTAGATAAAAATTCAGTGATGGGGACAGAGCATAGGTGACAGAAAGGAGAGAGAATCCAGCAGGGTTAAAGGGATTGAAGAGAGAAGAGAGAGGGTAGGGGGTTGGTTAACCCACACTCAGTTTATGAGAAGTAACCCAATGGAAACCCACTAGTGTATAAGCTATTACAAATGTAGTAATTTTAGAAAGGGAGTTTGAGCAGATACTTTTAAAAAACCAATGTATTTATGTGCATTGGTGTTTTGCCTGCATATGTGTCTGTGTGACAGTGTTGGATCCCCTGACACTGGAGTTACAGACAGTTGTGAACTACCTTGTTAGTGCTGGAAATTGAACCTAAGTCCTCTGGAGGATCAGCTAATGAAGAGAGTACACTTAGCTCAAGAAATGCCATTTTGTATTCTAGTAGCCATAGAGATAAACAGTTCAATTTCACATTCCTGGCAGGGGCTTGCCCAGTTCTACCAGAGAATAAGCTAAACCAATCTAAGGACACCTGGATGATCCAACCTCGGGCAGTAAAAACCACCGGCCACACCACCCAGGTGGGGTCCAGGAATGTTAAGCTGTAAAGAGTCCCTAAGAATGAGTTCAGTCACAGCACAGCTGTGCCCTTGACCCCAAGTAACCCTGCTTTGTGGTCTTTGCCTATAAAAAGCTTGTGCAACTTAGGGTGCTCAGCTCTTCCCTGCACCGCACTCATGGAGTGTGAGTGCAGTGCGGAGAACAAGCTCAAGCTCCCTGCCTGGCTTGTATCTCACTGACAATAAACCTTGCTCTTATAGTTTGGGCATCTCTGCCTCCAGTGGTCTCTCTGGGTGATTGAGATTCAGGCATTACACCGAGCCATCTCTCTGGCCCAAACAGAATCTTTTTTAAAAGGCCTTTTAATCCCTGCCTTTGCCCTCCTCTCTAGCAAACAGTGAAGGACGCCCTCACCACCACCATCACTCTAGTCAATTCTTTAGCCTTACAGATTGTTAAAGATATGCCAGGAGAAGCCTTTTGATGAAATTTGGCTTCATCTTGCATACTTGACACCCTAAACATTAATCTTCTTCTAGGAATATACCCAAGAAAACTCTTCTCTTTATTCTATGGCTTTGCTTTCATTCAATTTACTATGCCAAAGGGGTTGAAGTCTTTTTTTATCTTAGATTTGATTAAACTTGCCCATTGAATGAAAAAAAGAAAAGAATAGGAACATGACTGGTCTTAGATATGGTGGAGGAGAAAGCTGTAGATAAAATGGAGACATAGTCAGAGGCAGGAACATCTAGGAGAGTCTGAGTGGATATGACCAGACTGGGCTGGACCATGTGGAGAAAGATGGGAGGGAAGGGTTAGGGAAGAGGGAGAACCAGGTGCAGCAGCCATGAAGCCAAATGGTAATCATTATATAGGGAAGAGCAGCTCAGCCTTCTTGCCTGTGAAGTTTAGGGTAGAGGGCAGGATATGCCAGCCAGGAGGGCCCTGTAACTGGTAGGGGCTGAGTGCTGGTTGGAGAACCTGGTGGTCAGGTTCTCTTTGATATGTTAAATAGGCACCTTAGCCATTCATCCCTGGTTTGAAATCTAATACTCATGATGCTTGAAGATAGCTCATCCTGCCTCCTGTGGAGAAATAATACCCGGCCATCTTAGCCTCAGATCTGAGGGCTGGTAAAATATTTATGCAGTAAAGGGTCTATGCTGATGCTGTCTCACTTCCCTCTCTTCCGGTCTCAGGGCTAACTCATCCTTTATCCTGTTCAGCATCCTGCATTTTTTCTCCTTTTCTTCTTTCTTATTTTATTTGTACATTTGCCCCTTCTCATTTACAAGCCTCTCAGAAGTATTGTTAGCATTCAAACCTGCCCCTGGACAGCCCAGTCCTTTAGGCCACAAGTTCCTCCAGATGATTGCTGGCTCTCGCTGTGCAGCCTGGAGAAGACGCAATGCTCTGCAGCTCCACCGTTACCGCTAGTACACTTAATATTTGTAAAATTCATGCCCAATAAACAATTTAGGACCATGAAAAAAAGAAAAAGGAAAACTCCCCTTTACAAACAGTCCTCTCCCCCCCCCCCCCCCGCTCTCTCTTGCCATAAGGCTGCGCGCCTCCCCTCTCTTCCTTTACTCCCTTCTCTTTATCCTCCTCCTCCTCTGTTTCCAGACCCCCATCTGTTTTCTCTTTCTTCCCCTCCCTTTCCCCCCTTGATAAAACTTTCTGCTGAAGTGCCTCCTGTGCTGCATGTCTCCCCCAGGCTTCCACCTTCCATGACACATGCCTGCCGTGCCTACACAGCATGTCTCAAGAATTCGGTCCTCATTGCAAGCACTTGCTATCCATAACTCACCTGTTAAGGAATTCATGCTTGCTTGCTTTTTTATTTAAGATTTATTTATTTATTATGTATACAGTATACAGAAGAGGGCACCAGATCTCATCACAGATGGTTGTGAGCCACCATGTGGTTACTGGGAATTGAACTCAGATCCTCTGGAAGAAGAGTCAGTGCTCTTAACCTTTGAGCCAACTCTCCAGCCCCTGGAATTCATGCTTTGTTTGTTTGTTTGTTGTTTTTGTTTTTTGATACAGGTTCTTTCTGAGCATCCCTAGAACTCACTCTGTAGACTAGGCTGACTTCACACTCAAGGATCCATCTGCCTCTGCCTTCTGACTGCTGGGATTAAAGCCATGTGCCCACCACCCAGTTTGGAATTCATGCTTTCTAAGCATATAGCTTGATGCCATGACAAATATATTTGTTTTTGGTTTTGTTTTCTATACAGTGAGTGTTAGCATTCAGACCAGCTCCTTGGAGACCTGGCCAATAAGCAGGCAATATCTTAGCCAGCCCAGGGTCCTGACAATATTATTCTACATAAAGTCCCCTTTAAGAGAAAACCCCTCCCCCCATAAGGCTGTTCTGTGCCCACTTTCTCTCTCTTCCTTCCACATGAGCACTATCTTATAGTCTAAGTGACTTTCTGCCACGCACCTTGGTGCAGACCTGCCAAGGCCACCACATGCCATTTTAAAACACAACAGTGAGGCTCAGTGCCTCCTATGTTAACCAGCCTGGGACTCAGTGATTCTAAGCTCAAATTATTCTCTTGTAACCAGAATGCCTGGAAACAATGATTATAGCTTCTTCTGTGGCTGGTATTACAAGACCTTGCTTAAAAGAGATGCCCAACCCTATCCCGAATATGTGTGTGTGTTTGTGTGTGTGTGTGTATATGTGTGTGTGTGTGTGTGTGTGTGTGTGTGTGTGTGCAGCTGTGCATATGGAGGCCAGAGGTTAGTATCACTAGCACTAGTCTTCCTTTATAACTTTCCACCTTACTTTAAAAAAAATTTTTGCCCAGCCCACTGCCCCCATGACGCAGGTGGAAGACCACTCTCCAGTAGGCCCACTAGAATGATCAAGTATTGGTGGAGAGAAGGGAGAGAGAGAGAGAAGCAGAGTGGTTTGTGCACAATGCGGAAAGGTGGAACTGGGGATGCAATGGAAAGAGCAGAAAAACAACCTGATATAAGAAGTCTGTACCGGAGACCATGGGATATCTGGACCCATTGTGCCTATGGAGGCCTTGTCTGGGTCTACCATAGCTAGGGTCTATGTTGATATCTGTTGTCCATGTTACCACCACAGATCGTGTGGATGGCCATGGTCTGGAGTGCCAGCTAAAGCCATGTTGATGTTCTAGAGCCATGTTGAGCTTGTCTGCCTTCCTAGCTTCAATGGTGTGGGCACAGGAGAGCTGGCAGGCTGACCAGCTTAGCTATGACCCAAGCCCACGTCGGGGCTTTGAATTGGCTCACCCCAACATCTTCTCCATCTATGAGCTTCTGGAGCTTGTGAGGGGGTAAAAGGGGCAGGTCCTTTGAAACCATAGGAACTCTATGACTGCAGGATATCCCAGAGGAGTCTTGGTGAGGGTACAGTATGGATGATGTAGCAGAAGCCAGAGGCCTTGAGCAGACCAAGGACTCATTACAATGAACATTTGCAAGTAAAGCTGTTTGGGCAAAAGGGTATTTACTTTGAGACACACCAAAGCTCCTGACACCTACATGATGAATGGGTATGTGATGGAGATGCAGGAAAGATGGAGGAGCAGAGTGGTCCATGCACAGATGAAACAGCTGTGACAGGTGTGAGATAAGGCTGTGGTTGATAGAGGAGCAGATCATGCCCAGAGGGGTTGTATGACATTTTATTTGTGCTTAGACAAATAAAGCTTGCCTGGAGATCAGAGAATCAGAGCAGCTGTTGCTAGAGACTTCTTATCTCTATGAATCCTCAGACCTAATAGGGGCAGGGGTTGGGATCCTGTCTCCACCTCCCATGTGCTAGAATCAAAGGCTTGTGCCACCATTGCCTGGCCTCTATGGTTAACTAGGTCCACCCTCTGATCTCTGGACATGCTTTATTTGTCAGGATACAAACAAAATATCACACAACACAGAGGGGTCAGCAAGATTATTTTTAATTTTAAATTTTAATATATATATATTTTTTTTGCCGGGGAGGACACAAGGGTGGAGGGCAGATATGGAAGGGCTGGGAAATAAGTGGGACTGGGGTGCATGAAATAAAATTCCCAAAGAATCAATAAAAAATAATGTTAAAATTTTTATTTTGGGGGGCTGGAGAGATGGCTCAGAGGTTATGCACACTGATTACCCTTCCAGCGGTCCTGAGTTCAATTCCCAGCAACCACATGGTGGCTCACAACCATCTATGATGAGACTTGGTGCCCTCTTCTGACATTCAGGCAGAACACTGTGTATATAGTAAATAAATCTTTAAAAAAATCCTACAGCACACACCAATCCAATCCAAACCTTTAAAAATGTTAGCTGCCATGTGGGTGCTGGGAATCGAACCCGGGTCCTCTGGAAGAGCAGACGGCACTCTTAACCGCTGAGCCATCTCTCCAGCCCCCAAACCTTTAAAAATGTATTTTTGAGATTATAATATAATCACATAATTTCATCCTTCCTCTCCCTCCAAACTCTCCCATGCAGCCTTCCTTGTTCTTTTTCAAATGCATGGCTTCTTTGGTCATTAATTTCTGTCACATATGCATATGTACTTTTACGAGACAAGGTCTCCCAGAGGGAGACAAGAGATCCTGTCTTCTAGTGCTGGGATTACAGGTACCACCATGCCCAGCTTCTTGTGTGAATTGTGGGATTTTTGCTAGGAATCTGAATTTAAGTTTCCATGATCATATGTGGTGATATTTTGTTTGTGTTCTAACAAATAAAGCTTGCCTCAAGATCAGAGGGCAGAGCTAGCCACTAGTTAACCATAGAGGCTAGACAGTGACAGCGCACATCTTTAATGCCTAGCAGAGGCAGATGGATCTCTGTGAATTCAAGGCCACCCTGGGCTACACAAGATTAATCCAGTCTAAAGGAGAAACAGGCAGGTGCTGATGGCTCACACCACTTAGGAGTCACAAGCTTTTAGTCCCAGCACCAGGAAGGTGGAAACAGGAAGAAATATGGCTGGGCAGAGAAAGGAGTGTAAGGTGGGAGGAGACAAGACATTCAGTCTGAGGATTGGGGAGACAGGATTCCCCCCTTTTAGCTGAGAAGTTGTCAAAGTAAGAAGTGGCTGTGTGTAACATGAGATTTCTGGCCACCTAGTCCCATGGTTCAGACCTGCTCGCCACCACTTATCTGGACCAGCAATCCCAAAGTTCTAAAGAAACACACAGACGCTTATATTAACTTCATGCGGTTTGGCCTGTGGCTCAGGCATATTTCTAGCTAGCTCTTTCATCTTAATTCAACTCATTTCCATTAATCTGTCCTGCCACATGGCCCGTGGCTCACCTGTTTCATTACATCTTGTTTTATGGGTGACTGGATCTCTTCTCTGGCTGACTCCGCCCTCCTTCCCCCATCTATGCTTCAATTTCCCACCTACTTCTAAAGTGCCTGCCTTAGCCAAAGCAGTCCCTTTATTTTACAGCCAACAAAGACATTTCCACATCAGCTATGAGTTGTTCCTGTCTTTCAGCATTTACCCTGATATCTGGCTCCAGGTTTTTTTTTTATTATAAGACCAATTAGGATTTGTACAACATTCATGTGACATCAGTTCACCGACTGAGCTGTCACCACAGCCTCCAACCATTGAAACTTACTGAGACTGTGTCTCAAAATAAAATTTGAAAAGATTGAGAGTCTAGTTCACTGGCACAGAGGTGTCCTGGAATCTTCGGGGCTGCGTTCAGTTTCCCTGTACAGAAAGAACAAAAAGGGGGAGGGTAGAAAAGAGAGAGAAAGAGAAAAAGAAAGATGCTAGAGAAGGTGCTCAGTGGTGGAATGCCTCCTGAGCATGCTCAAGTCCTGGGTTCCGTCTACAGCATTGCAAAATAACCAATATAGCCCTGCCGCAGCCTGGGTCTGCTAATGCCTGAGGTTCCTGTTGCCATCAAAGGTCATTCAGATGCCCAGGATCTGGGCTCACACCTGGGGCCACGTGGGGGTCGGGTCTAAAGCCCACGCTGCTGTTCAGTCAGTGGCAATCTAAGTGACCGGCACTGCCAGTGAGGGCCATGGTGACATCCAGGCCTAGGATGCTACTATGGTCCACTTGCAGCTAGAATCTGTATTGATGTCCATGGCCTAGTACCACTAAGGGCCACATAGATGTTTGGGACTAGGCTGCCACCTAGGGCCAGGTTAGTGTCTGAGAGTTGAGCTCTTCTGGGGCCATGCAGCCCTAAGTAGCCTGTGCTGCCATCCAGTACCATGATCATCCTGGCCTGGGCTGCTGCCAGGGGCCATGTCTGGGTCTGTGATCCTGCGAAAGCAGTAAGCTGTGCTGGTGTCCATGGCTCCTGTTACCATGGAAAGCAGTGAAGATAGGGCTGCACAGAGCTGGCCCCACTTCCCACTGGTTATAGCACTAGGGAAAGCTGGCCTGGCCCCTCACAAACTCCAGCATTGGAGAAAGCAGGGTCTATCTGTACCTCTCCAGGGCAGCATCGTAGAGCCATCCCTGCTGGCATGGCTGTAGATGAGCTGGTATTGAAGAACAGAGAGTGAGAGAGCTAGTCCCATGTCTGGGTGAGGGAGAGTTAGCTCCCTTGTCCCTCACCCCTTACCACCTGTGACAACAGTCAGGATTCTGGCCTAGGGACACGAGAGGAGGAGAGCTGGTCCTGCCCCTCACCAAAGGCAGCAATAGGGAGAGGGCCCTGCACTTCACTTGGGCACAACAGTAGAGCTGGTCTTAAGTTTGGGTGAGAGGGACCCAAGGGTTTGAGAGGGAGAGAACTGGCCACTCCCTGCTGTTTGCTGAATTGAGTGAGCCAGCAGGAGGCAGTGCTGGAGGACTCCCCTAGGTGGTGACAGTGAGGGAAGGCTGGTGGACTGAACAACCCGGTCCAGAACCAGGACTGTGAGCTGGTCCACCCCAACATCCACCTCATCTATGAGCTAGAGTGTGTGAAGGGCTGGATCTAGAGTTCCAAAGCTACAGTATCTCCATGACACAGACACAGCAGGATGGCCAAGTGAGGGCCCGGTATCCATAGTGTAGCAGAAAGCAGAGGCCTTGAACCAGACTGATGAATACTTAAATTAAAGATATATGAACAACGGGTAAACTGTGACTCACTGTGTCGTGTTGCACTACAGCTTCCATGCTGGGACTTTTGTGATTTGCTTGTTTTATTTTTTGTATTTACTTTTAAATTTTGCTGGTGGTGTTGCAGGGGCAGAAGGCAGAATCGATGGGATGGGATGGGGAGATGATGCATGATGTAAAACCAAGAATCAACACAAAGTTAAAAAACAAACAAGAAAACAAAATTAAATTAAGAGAGGTGAAAACTGTTGAGGGGCAGGCTCAGTAGTAGCAAACAAACAAAATGGGGAAAAAAGAACCCCCCAAATCTGAAGAACCGAAAGCTATTTAAAGGAGGGAGGAAGGAAGAGAAATGTATGGTTTGGAGAGTTATAAATTTAATCTCTTTGTTGGATATGAGTTGAGGAAACTGACTCATCTTTCTGGACTTGTATTCCAAGTGATAGTGACCAAAGGGTGTTACAGTGAGTCATACAGCAGTGTGGCCCTAGACCAGAATGGGCAGGGACACAGGTCTCCTTTCCTGGTTGTCAAAAAAGAGAATAATAAAAGCACCTCTCCCTGGTTCCATCACGCCTCCATACCTGCCTTTCCAGTCCACACAGCTGGCCTGCCACTATCTACTCTGCTCTCTGTGGTGAGTGGGAAAATGGGGGGAGGGATACATAATACACACTATACGCTGGACAGGCAGATGAGGTGATTCACACATATAGATAGTCCCAGCTCTTGGGAGGCTGAGGAAGGCGGGTCAGGAGTTCAGTGCCAGCTCTGGCTTCATAGCAAGTTGGAACAGCATGGGCTACATGAGACTGTGTCAGAAGACTAAACTAGATGATGATAATGTTGATGATGATGATGATGATAGGCCGGACAGTGATCTGTGAGTTGTGGTCCTTATTAGAGCCATCAGACTGAGAGAATCTTGATTAGCCAATGGAGATAAAGACCAGGCTTTCTTAGAATGCCTTTAGATCAATGTTCTTTCAATGACTGTAAGGGTTGACTATTGTAGAAATATAGACTTGCAACATATAATATGAAGGATTAATATTTATTGAGGGGTATATAAACATTCATGATACAAACTGAACCTTAAGACAATTCTTGGAGAGCAGAGCTGTCCCACACCAGGCTGCTGATCCACTTTTTTTCCTGAGAACAGAGGAGCAAAACTGGAGGCAATGTCAGTGTGCCCAGGGTCTCAATGGGGCCTGGCCACGCCTCATTCAGGGTCCTGGTACTCCAGAGATACCTCTAAGCTTCCCCAAATAACACTTGAATCCCACAATAGTTGATCATTGTAAGTTTTAAAAGCACATTTTACTTTGAAATAATTATTGGTTGGCAGGAAGTTGCAAAACCAATGGAAGAAAGTCCTTGTGTATCCACCCAGTTTCCCATCAGCACATCTTACATAAGTAACAACGCCTTATCAAAGCCAGAACACAGACATGGGTACAACCCAGACCTCCTTTAGACTCTGTGAGCACAGCATGCATGGTTGTGCCTCTGTGGGTGTGTGCCTGTGTGTGTGTGTGTGTGTGTGTGTGTGTGTGTGTGTGTGTGTGTGTGTTTCTCTGCTGTCTCATTGCATGGCTTCCTATACTCACCATTTTAAAGTCCAGAAGTATTCTGCCATTAAAGGATCCCTGTGAGGCTAAGGAGACAGCTCAGCCTCTGACCTCTTAGTGCCCAAGGCCCTAGATCCCATCCCCACCCACAAAACATAAGACTCCTGTGCTGTTTGGTTATACTCACACCTTCTCTCCTACCCGTGGAGTGCTTTGTTTTCCTATTACACGGTTGATGCTTCTTATGACAGTGTCAACATTTTTACTCTTCTAAAAAAAAAAGTAAGAAAGAACAGATTCCTCAATTGGTTGTCTGCTGGAAGGAAAATGAGCCCTAACCAGTACTAATACACAGAAGAGCTCAGCAGGATGACCCTTGTTCCTATATGAGTGACCTATCTCCCCCTAAGAAGTATATTGGCTAAGTCTAGATAAGCACTCAAAACTGATGGGAACAAATATTTATCTGGTAACTATACAGACCCAGCAGGGAGGGACACATTCCAGGGCAGGTTCCTTAAAGAGACAGAACAATTCTCTGTTTAGAGAGCCTGTGTTTTCAGATGAGCAGGGCTTAGAGTAAAGTAGAAAAGCAGGCAGGTGTTGATTGGAGTTTCCTATTGACAATTCCTTCATTCATTTCTAAACAGGATGCAATAGCAAAGCCACTGTAGTGTGTACCTGTACTGTGCACTAAAGGATCTGCAGGAGGTCACTATTCCTCAAGTCTGTGTTAAAGGCCCCTTCTCAACTCTCTAGCCTTCAGAGAAGGAGACTGAGCCAGCTGTATGGCCAGGGAGATAGTAATGGCGTTACGTAATGGTGGGAGCCATTACCTTGGCAGTAGACAGTGCGGTGCATGCCGTACATGCTGTGCATGCTGAGACTTAGGCTGCAATACCCTTTCATCTGTGTAATAGCCCTTGAGTTATGTGATCTGATCTTCACTTCATAGTTGAGAAAGTTGAGACATACAGAACTTAAACGTTTTATTCACTGAAGCCACACACATAGAGAGTGGAAGATCGGGGACCTGAATTCAGATTAGTGGACCAGTGAATTCAGATTAGTGGACCAGTGAATTCAGATTAGTGGACCAGTGAATTCAGATTAGTGGACCAGTGCCAGCAGCCTTCACATTCATTAGGTCTCAGGTATGATGCAGAAATGGACACATGCCTTCTGTTTTCCTTTGGAGGAAGGTTTTGCTATGGAAGCCAGGCTGGCCCTTGAACTCAATATTCTTTCAGCTAGCCCTCTGAGTGCTGGCCTTACCATGCATGCACACAGTACGGCTAAAAAGCTCCCTCCAGGGGTTGTGATAACAATAGATGCATGGAGGTCTGCCATTTAATAGTTAAATACAGAGACTCAGAAATGAGAGGTGATGGTCCCATCCCCATCCCCCAACCCCGCCCCTGTTTTTTGAGACAAGATCTTGGTATTGAGCTCAGCCAGGTTCCAAACCTGCAATCCTCCAGCCTCAGCCCCCTGAGAATGAGGGTTACAGGCATGTGGGCAGCATTCTGAAGTCTCGAGACACAAGTACAACAGAAACACTTCACATAGATACACAGACTGAATGATTTATTTTGCCTGATGTTTGGATGGAAGTGTGGGGTGTTTTTTCCGTTATTTTTGAGCCTATAATATAACCAGAAGCTTGATGTTTGAGGAATTTTCACTAGAAAGAGGATAACATCACTTTGTACTGTACCCTAGCATTAGGGATCCACCTCCTCACCTACTCCAGGGCTTGCTCTGAGTTAGGTACACTCTGCTGCTAAATCCCCCTCCCACAGTCACCCCCTAGTGTAGATGTTTAAAAAGGTCAGAAAGATTTTCCTTAAAGAGAGAGCTGGGTGAATGAGACTGCATAGTGGGTAAATACTCCTGCTCACTCCCAGGCCTGAGGAGAATGTGAACTCCATCTCCAAGATCTCCATGATGGAAAGAAGTGACTTGGTCACTTTGTCCTCTGACCTGTCCTGGGGAGGACAAGGACCATGGCACACTTACCCCCAATAAATAAATAAAATGTAAAAACAAAAACCCAGCTATGAGGGTGATAAGGACGCTGTATAGAAAGTAGTAAAAATAAGGCTAAGTACAAAAGGACTTTAATCTGAGGCATAGATACATTTGCAAACACAGCTGTATAACTGAAATTAATAAAATGTTATTAGTAAAAGTTTAAAGGTTGTTCTATGGGAGGCGTCTATGGGAATTAACATAGAAAGTGGCTTTGTATTTGCAGTCTGCAGGAATACTGTCGGGATTTGTCATTTCATTCATAAGGGAAAAGGCTCTCAAATTAGGCTGATTTCAACATACCAAGCCAAACAGCTAGTAAAACGCCCACAAAGAATGAAACATTTTACCCGTCATCCTTCAAATGCAAATGAAACATTAATATACATACCAGTGGTGCAAGCAGAAAATCCCAGACCTTTCATTGCAAAGAGGAGGAGCCAAAGATCCTGACAGGACTAACAGGGTTGCAGTCCCTCCCTCCGGACTTCCTGCTGTCACAGATTTCAGATTAGCCTAGTGAGCACTCTGGGAGAAAGCCAGACTCTGTCAGGCTCTGCTGAGTGCGCCGCATCCTCCTGTTTGGGACACATGATCTCTTGAGAATCCCTATGCTGAGACTATCCTTTCTTATCAGCTTGCTGTGCTTGGTAAAATCAGGTAGGTCATTTAGCCAATGATTTTAACAAATATTAATGGACTCCCAAAGTTCTGTGTGAACGTTTTGAGGCCAGGAGCTATGGGTAAAATGGAACTTTCTTATATTGACTTTTTTCTTCAATCATAGATCCAACTGTTATTTCTTTGAATTAACTTGAAAAGGCTTTAGTGGTATTAATTTGTGTCACAACTAAATTGTGTCTTTCCACCTATATGAAATTAAATAACTTTTTTTTAAAAAATGTAAAAATTTGTTTTATTATGCTTAAGACAGAGAAGGTAAGATTTCTCATTTTTCCCCCTTTTTATATTTTTAGCAAGGGTAAATTGTTATACTTTCATGTATTTGGGTGTATTTAAATAATTATCACAACTCTCCCATAATTATATGTATGTACATTTCTTATAATGGTGCATGATATATTTATAACTTAAAAGTTATTCATTGCCAGGCTGAAGATATAGTCCAGCTGTAGGATATAGGCCTAGTTCTTAGGAGTTTCCGGGTTCATTTTCCAATAAAAAAAAAAAAAAGTAATAAAAGCAAACGGAAAATTCTAATCTCCATGGTGAGCTAAGAAAATGAAGTACAATTCACTCTCTGAGACCTATTTTCTTTTTATACAAAGCTCAGGACTGTGAGTTTTGACATAGCTTTTGTGTGCTTGTTTTTCTGAGACAGGGCCTCTCTGTGTAGCCTTGGCTATCCTGGAACTTTGTAGACCAGGGTGACCTCCAACTCAGAGATGTGCCTGCCTCGAGGCTGGGATTAAAGGACTGGGGCACCACTGTCTGGGGGCACATAGCAGGGAGTAAACCACTGGTGCTCCATGGCTTGTAAAAGGGTTACAGGTGATTTAGTCTAAGGAAATAACCTTTGGTTGGGCACAGACGGATGGTGGATGGTGCTAGGTTTTAAACCCAGGATTGGGCAAACACTCAACTACTGGGTTACATTTCCAGCCCCCAGAAAAACTTTAAAAATAAAAAAAGACAAACCAATAATAAATCTCAAAAGCAGACTAGACAGAGAAGAAATGTCTCTATTCCAGGATTAGGTAAGGTTCTAAATATAAAACTGTTTTCTATCGAATTTGTTCCTTTATTTAATATGTGGGTGCACAAGCCACGGTGTACACGTGGAAATTGGCACACATCCTGTCAGAGTTGATTCTTCCCTTCCACTGTGTGGGCACTGGAGAGAACCAGGTTGTCAGACTTGCTATCGGTTGCCTTTATTCTTGGAGCCATGATCTTTGGGGCTGAGGGGATGTCTCAGGGTCTGAATCACTTGCCAGGAAAGCATGAACTCACATAACTGCCTAAGGGGTATGAAGGCGCTCCTACAACCTCAGAACTCTGTGGGCAGAAGCAGGAGCCTGAGCAAGCTGGCCGGCTGGACTAGCTGAATTTAGAGTTCTCAGTTCCAGAGAGAGACTGGCTCAATTTACAAGGCTGAGGGCAACCAGGGAAGGCACCTATCAACCTCTAGCCTCCGCATGCGCTAGCACACTCATACGTGTGCACCCACACACATGTGAACATGCATACATAAAACACCACACACAGATTCATGTGCCAGGAAGAAGAAAAGAAAACTAGTTATTGAACTAATTCTGATGCTTTTCAGAAATGCCCAAAGATGTTTGAAAACTAACACAGGAGCTGGAGAGATGGCTCAGAGGTTAAGAACACTGACTGTTCTTCCAACGCTCTGGAAACCTCTTTGGTATCATTTGTAATTCTTAGAACAACCCTGACTACCTGGGGGTTGGGTAAAATGAATGAGGTAAATGTAATTTCCCAGAAACAACATCTAAGATGAAGAACTCTAAAACTCTGAAATCAAGATAAGAGATTTTTTTTTAAACTTTATTTTATTTATTTATTTATTTGCTTATTTGTCTTGATGTTTTCCTGGAACTGGAACTACAGACAGTTGTTAGCTGCCATGTGGGTGCTGAGAATTGAACCCGGGTCCTCTGGAAGAGCAGACGGTGCTCTCAACCGCTGAGCCATCTCTCCAGCCCCCGATAAGAGATTTTTAATTTTTTGAGGTATTATTTTATGTGTATGAATGTTTCCCTGAATGCATTCGGTGTACCATGTCCATGCAGTGCCCACAGAGGCCAGAGGTGGGCGCCCTATCTTCTGAGACTGGAATTGCACACAGTTGTGAGCCGCCTTGTGGATGCTGGCAATCAAACTCAAGTCCTCAGGAGAGGTAACCAGCAACCTTAACTGCTGAGCCATTTCTCCAGCCCCATGTTTTTTAACTTAAAAAAAAAAAAGATTTAAATAACTAATTTATTTGCTGATTTTTATGTATTTGTGTATGTGCATGCATGTGCATCTATACACCAACCACAATGTGTTAGCAGAATTCAGAAAACAACTTGCTGGCATCAAGTTCTCTTTTTCCCACCATGTGGGTTTCAAACTCAGGAGGCTAGGCTTAGCTTTACCCACTGAGCTATCCAGCACTCCCAATACGTGATACTCTAATACTAAATTTAAATTATTAAAAGTACTGCAAGTAAATACACAGTAATCACAAGGTCAAAAGTTTACTTACAGATAGGCTACTTTTTGTTTTATCACTTATATTGCTGGTGAAAAACGTCATTTATAATAAGCAGCCTGCTCCTTGCTGGCCCAGGCTGGCTTCACTTCCTTGTGCGGCAGTTTATGAGTGTCATTGACACTGTGTAAACAGACCGAATCACACAGAGCTTTATTTAGAGAGTCCCTTCCCTTCCTTTTTTTTTTTTTTTTTTTTTTTTTTTTTTTTTTTTTTTAAGAAAGAAAGGTAGTGTGTTGATGAACTGCTTTCAGTTAGTTCAAAATACCAAAGGATATTTGTATGTGTGCATGCGCATGCGTGAGTGTGGTACTGAGGATTGAACGCAGGGCCTCACACGTGCTATGCACTACCTCTGAGCCAGAACTCGGATCTTTAATGAGCATGTTGAGTTAGTTTCGCTGTTGCTGTGACAGCTAGTGGCTTGTGGTCTAAGAGGGCACTGTCCTTCACGGTGGGGAGGTTAAGGCAGCTTAGGACTCTGATGATGGTGGTGGAGCTGAAGGTGAAGCTAGCTGTTAACAGCCGAGCAGGCCAGAAAGCAGAGAGCTGGGGCTGGAAGTGTGCCCAGGCCTCTAATCCCTAAGGCCTAGCCGGCAGAGGCACTTCCTTCAGCGAGGACCCACTTCCCAAGAATTCCTACAGCCTCTTAAAACAGAGCCACTTGTTTGGGTACAAGTGTTCAAACACACAAACCTGTGGGAGACATTTCACATTCAAATAATTATGTATGTGTAAGGACACAAGTTTTTGGCTTCAAATTCAACCTGCCTCTGTGCAGCATTGCCTGACAGATTAACATTATTATGGTTACTTTATAAATGCCAGATAGAGGCACAAGAGAGGTTAGGCCATTGATTATGCCCGCTTACAAAGCTAGAGGATGGTAGGTCTGGATCTCACACCTAGATCTGATTCTCAACCCCAAAACTTTGTTGTGTTTTTTTAAAATTTAAGACATTGTGTTTTTATTAAGACACCTTACAAAGCAGACTCTATAAGGAACCAAATGGTAAATACTTTCAGCTTTATGAGCCAATACTCATGACTACTTAACTCAGCGAGTACAGCAGGAGCATCTATGGATGATATGTACGTAGACATGGCTGGATCATAAGAAAATGCAATGGGACTGTGGGTCAGTAGGATGCAGTTCAGTTGATAGAGTGCTTGCCTAGCATGCACAAGGCCCTGGGTTTGACCCTCAGCACTGTATAACCTGGCTGTGGTATACCAATCCCAACACACAAGAGGTGGAGGCAGGAAGATCAGAAATTCAAGATCATCCCCAGCTACAGTGAGTTCAAGGCCAGCCTGAGCTATTCAACATAAAAAGGTTATTGATGATTGCCCTGATTTTCCACTTGAATTTGTTTCTTTTAACCTAAAAAAGATGGTCATAAATAATAATGATGCCACCTCTGAATAGAATGCAGATCCTTCCTCAAAAGGGATTTTATACAGAGTCCATTTCATTGTAATTTTCCAGTTGTCAGTAAGAAATGTTAATTTAGGGTAAGTAGTCCAAAAAGGACATTAGTAATTCTCTTGTTTCAGTGAACTATGAGAGATAAGCTTAAGCTTGAAAAACCAGTTTCATATACTCTTTTGGTTCCCTACTCGTACTCTGGATGACCTTGACTTTGTAAGAAATCAACAAAATAACCCCAAAGTTGTTTGCCTTTGGGAAGCATGAAATAGTTTATAACTTTAAATACAACAGCATAAATGAAAACATACGGAACTCTCTATTTGTGAGGCCACTGAACACATTTGATACAAGAGCAACAGCAACGCAATACCTGACCCAAGGAGCTAAAACTCATTTGTGACATGGTCCAAGATACAAATTCATTGCTTTCTTATTATAATGTTTAATTCTGGAAACCAAAGATGGAGCTCAGTGGTAGAGTGCTTGCTTCATATACATCAGCCATCAACATTGCAAAATGAAGAAATGGACTGGAGAGATGGCTCAGTGGTTAAGAGCACTTAAATCCAAACCAAGGGGACCAGTGAGATGGCTCAATGGTTAAAGGCGCTTGGTGTCAAACCTGCCAGTCAGAGTTCCATCTCTGGGACCCGCATGGTGAGGAGACCTCCACACCATGGCACAATGTGCCACTTTCATTAAAAATTAATGAGAATTTAAAAAAATTAATTAAAAAAAACAAACCAAGTCAAGCGAACCAACCAACTAACCCAAGAGTTCTATTGTCAAGAGTACAGATGATGGATGAATTCAGGAGGAGGGAAGAGTGGGTACAAAAATGTCCCAGCATGCTGTGGGGCTGGCACCTGAGAAAGGACTGGTTAGAAAGACCTCGGTCTCTGCATGGTTCAGAGAGTTCTTCAGACAGACTGATGATGAATCCTGGAAACAAAGTTGGCAGCTTTCATGGGATGGAGGTGTGTCTTTGCCACTGTTGTAAAGCTCCGAGGAGAGACACCATGACCAAGCCAACTCTTGTAAAAGAAAGTTTTAAATTAGAGGCTTGTTTACAGTTTCAGAGGTTAGTCCATTATTGTGACAAGAAGCAGACAGGCATGGTGCAGGGGAGTGGGTAGGACCTGACATGGGCATTTGACACCTCACAGCTCTCCCCTAGTGGTACAGCTCCTCCAAAAAGGCCACACCTTCTAATTCTTTCCAAACAGTCTGTCCACTGGGGACTAAACATGCAAATACATGAGCCTATGGGGCCATTTTCATTTATTTTTTCTTTTCTTTTTTTTTAAAAATTATTATTATTATTATTATGAACAAAGAAGTCACACTTTCTATCCCTGTATATCCTTATTCAAGGTCCCTTCCCCCTCCCACCACATCAGGTCATTCTCTCTTCTCTACAACTCCCCATCCCTTCCCTGGTCAGTCCTATGGTCCCACTGCCCCAATAAAGCTTAGTTCAGCCTCCACTCCTGGCAGATCCAGACTCCCTCAAGACTGAGTCAGGTGTTCCTCTAGGGGGAGTGGGATCCAAGGAGTCAGTGTCGCGCACAACCTTGCCAGCAAGGAAAGCGCAACACCCAGGATCTTCTTTCAGCAGTTTATTTGGGACCTTTACAATTGTTCTCTCTTTGTTCTTCTCCTGCTTCTCCTTCCCCAGGAAACCCCGCCCACTGACTAGAAACTCTCAGGGCATCCAATCCCAATAAGCCATGTGGGTACAGCTCATAGGTCCACATACGCAACAGCAAACCACGCCCCAGGCTCAAGCCAAATAAGGAGTTGTTTATCAAAAGAGAGCACTCACCCACGGGGGGGGGGGGGTGGAGGCCAGAAATCAGCACCATCTCTAGGGCGCAGCAGCAGGCAGCTCTCTACATCTCCCCCTTATTTAATAATTAAAAAATTTAAAAAATCAAGCAAAAGCAGCGGGCAAGAGCAGAGGCCTAATCCCCATTGTGCAAGAGGACTTGTGCTATCCCTAATCCAGGTGTCATCCACTCAGACAGGGACAGACCTGTCCGGCACCCATTTTTATGAGGACAGGATAGTGGGTGCCAACCTGTATGCAATTAGGCATGCTTTTCATGAAACCTTTTCTAGGCAAAAACATGTGCAGTGCTTAGCCTCGCAACCCGTGCCAAACATTACTCTTTCAAGGCAGCAAGCCAAACATGTGGGGGCTGTCCTGCCTCAATGGCGGTGAAGGCTTGAACAATCATGGCCATGCTCCTACGTTGTGTGAACCTCATTTTGCAGATGCACCACAGGCAAATCAGAATTATCAGCACCATCAAGCCAGTCAGAGCACCCATTCCCGCCCATTCCTTCAGATGATTGAGGGCGGTAGACATCCATCCCGTCAGTCCTTCAGCAACTCCAGGGTCCATTCTAGTTGAATTCACAGCAACTATTGCAATTCTCAACTTCTCCATGGTCACTTCGAATTCACCTGACCAATTTCCTATAAAATAACTTGACACAACTTTAGACAAATTTGCAGCATAGGAAAATTTTTCATAGTGAATAGAAGTCACGCATAGGGCCTGATACTTCCATTCGCATCCCAACTGAGCCATCTGCAAGAGGACATCAACCTCCTCTTGCACCAGGTCAATCCTTTGGTGGACCAACATCAGCCCGCCTTTAAGCTGGGCAGAAATGCCTCTTTGAATATCTAAGGCATGGGCTACATTGGCAGACAAATTATTAAGTGTTTGAGCTATCTGGACAGTGTGACTCATAGCAATGGCGGCCGTGGTGGCCCCAATTGCGGCTAGGGAAATGGCTGTAACAACAGCTACAGTAATACCAAAATCTCTCCTAGCTCTAAACAATCTCATGGCATTAGGGCTTTGTACCGGGACAGGTACCCATTCCAGGGCCAATCCTCGCCCTCAAAGTCAGCATCATACTTGTCATTTCGGACCTTCCTGGTTAGCCGTTCTGGTACCCACACTGGATCTTGCTGGTCCTGAGGAAAGACACAAACAGAACCTCTCGCCCATGTAAGCACTGGATCAGGACCATGCCAGTGGCCCGTGAAAATATCCTTCCATTTCACCATGCCTCTGTGGCTAGGGGTGAGAATCAGATGTCTATCTGCCATGGAGCAGCCATCAACATCCAAATTTAAAAAATTAAGGGTAAACAGAGCTATAGATAGTCTTTCTTTGGGGGTGCAGCCGTGGCCTATTCCCCCTTTTTGTTTTTGTAATCATTCCTTCAGCGTGCGATGAGCATGTTCCACTATACCTTGTCCTTGTGGATTATAATGCAATCCATGAGTTACTTGTACATCCATTTGTCTACAGAATGCAGTAAACTGTGTTCCAGTATAAGCAGGGCCATTGTCAGTTTTTATCTGCAGGGGCTTTTCCCAAGCTGCCCAGGACTCTAGATAGTGTGCAATGACATTGCGTCCTTTCTCTCCTGACATGGCAGTGGCATACAAGATACCAGAGCACGTATCTACAGAAACATGTGCATACTTTAAAGCACCAAATTCAGAAATGTGAGTAACATCCATTTGCCATACTTTTAATGGCAAGATCCCTCTGGGATTAACACCTAGGGAAGGTGAGTGGTGATACACCACACATTGAGCACAATCCAAAACTATTTGACGTGCCTCAGCTCTGGATATCTGAAACTTTTGTTGTAAGGTCTTAAGCATTCACATGATATAGCTGGTGAAATTTTTGAGCTTTGACTACAGGAGAGGTAAAGAATACCCAGTCCTGTCTAGGGAACATATCCACTTTGGCATTGCCTTCACCGAGTGGACCCAGAAGGCCAGTATGAGCACGGATATGTTGAGGAAAAAATCTCTCCTTTCGTTGCAAAATCAAGTCTTGCAAGTGGTTAAATAGGACAGTGACCATACTGGATGATTTTATTGGTCCTGCCACTTCAAGCACCTTTAAAGCATTAACCACACAGGCTGAGTCAGATATCGAGTTAAAGGCAAAATGGCATTCTTTAAATACCTCACATACTATTTGAAGTTCTACTACCTGAGAAGTACCAGGAGTAAATTGATGTTGAACTGGTTGTTTACCTTGCACCATATAGGCACCTACTCCTGTTTTCAAGCCATCAATGAATACATTGACAGCTCCCACCACCGGCTCTGCGGCGGTGACCTTCGGAAAAATTATGGGGTGCTCCTTAAAAAATGTCATAAGAGGATGTTGTGGGTAATGATTATCCATTTTTCCAGCAAAGGTACAGAGAAGAATTGCCCAATCATCAACAACAGCACACAGGGTGTTAACTTGTGCTGCTGTGGATGGCACAATTATTATGGCTGGTGCATGCCCAAAATACTGAATGGATTGTTCGATGCCATTCTGAGATAAATCAGCTACTGCTGTAGGGTAATGTTCTATACTTTTACTAGGCGATACCTTTGGGTGTATCCACAACAGTGGACCTGATTGCCATAGTACCCCTGTGGGTTGTCTGAATGTGGGTAAAAGGCATACGGCAAAATCTTTTCCTTCCTCAATCCTATTTAGGCAAGCATCCTGCAACCTCTGTTCAACTACCTGCAGTGCTTTTCTGGCTTCCACTGTCATCACTCTCGTGGAGTCTAAAGCCGATTCTCCTTTCAGAATGTCATAAAGGGGTTTCAATTCACAATTTGCAATCCTCAGATATCCTCTAATCCAATTAATATCTCCCAACAGCTCTTCCTCCGAGTCTGTAGACTCAGGAGTTTCTATATCAGCAAGGTCGGGGTACAACTCTCCCCCTTCACTCTGTCCTTCTTCACTGCCTGCCCCCTCTGATCTCTCCTCCCAACACCTCCAAGTTGGCCTGTTATCAGCTTCAGGTGGCCTTGGCAAATGGAACCACACCTGCCTAGAACCAATCCACAGGTTTTGATCTTCCACGGAGACAAAAGCAGAAACTCTTTTCCCAAGTAACGTATTCTTATAACAGATTTCAAAGTCAGGATATCTTTAAAGTATATGCATTTGTTTAACTCAGAAGCCTTAGTAATCAGTTGTCTCTCTGCAGTTAGCTCATTAAAAGTTAAACAATTACAAGAAAATGCAATAACCAAAATCCAGACTTCCTGTTTATCTGCCATCTTTATGTGGCTTTTTTAATATTTATTTCCTTCCCCATTTAGAGGTTTTGAGAGTCTAAATTTGTTTTATTAGGAATTCTAAATCATTTTCAACTCAAAGAGCTTTTAAAATGTTGCTATCGCTTTAAATGCTGACTCCGCCCCCTTGGCTGCTTTTCAATATGGAGTAGGAACCCACGAATCTCTCCCACTGCTAGCAAGCAGAGCAGACTCAGAAAAACCTTAATGAAGCAGCTCCTTAAGAGCCAAAAAAAAAATTGGATGTGAGGTTGAAGACCCCATCCTTGAATAACCTTCTACCTTAAAAATCTTCTTGGAGCCCTTACCAAACAGCCCTAGCTTTGCTAATGCTTTTACTTTCACTTTGAGCTCAAGTTTGTTTTACTTTCACTGAGCTCAAGTTTGCAACTGCTGTTGCTTTCACTTTAAGCCTAAGGTTGCCGTGTGTCCTTTAAGCTCAAGGTTGCTGTGCGTCCATGGCTACAAGAGGTTACACCCACTCGTCAGTGAGCTGTCAGTGAGCTCCCTCTTCTCCGCCTTATCTACAGGTCGGAGCTACCCAATTGTGGATCCCAATTTACCTGGGACTTACCGGTCGACCCCCCCCCCCCCCCCCCGACTGCAGAAAGTTCTGATGCCTGAAGCCCGCAGGAGTTGCTCCCCATACGGGCCACCACTTGTCTCGCGCAACCTTGCCATCAAGGAAAGCCCAACACCCAGGATCTTCTTTCAGCAGTTTATTTGGGACCTTTACAATTGTTCTCTCTTTGTTCTTCTCCTGCTTCTCCTTCTCCTTCCCCGGGAAACCCCGCCCCACTGACTAGAAACTCTCAGGGCATCCAATCCCAATAAGCCATGTGGGCACAGCTCATAGGTCCACATACGCAACAGCAAACCACGCCCCAGGCTCAAGCCAAATAAGGAGTTGTTTATCAAAAGAGAGCACTCACCCACGGGGAGTGGAGGCCAGAAATCAGCACCATCTCTAGGGCGCAGCAGCAGGCAGCTCTCTACAAGTCAGTCCAGGGTGTTTCTGATACCAAGCTGTTCAGTGGTTGTGGTTTGCAGCTTGGGCATGCTTTGCTTTTTTCTTGTTTGTGTGTTTGTTTAGAGTCCACTAATGAGTGAGTGCATCCCCTGCTTATCTTTCTGAGTTTGTGATACCTCGCTCAGGAGGATATTCTCCAAATCCATCCATTTGCCTGCAAATTTTAGGATATCATTTTTTCTTACTGCTGAGTAGTACTCCATTGTGTAGCTGTACCACATTTTGTTAATCCATTCTTCAGTTGAGGGACATCTAGGTTGTTTCTAGGATCTTGCTATTACAAATAATGCTGCTATTTGAGCTAATGCCTTTGGAGTGTGACTGTGCATCTTTAGCGTATACACCCAGAAACAGTATTGCTTGGTCCTTGGGGAGATTGATTTTTTTTTTTTGCTGTTATATTTTTATTTTTATTTTTTTCCTTCTTTATTTTGTATTTATCAAAAAAAACCAGTAAAATGAATTTAAAATGCGGAAAAGTTAACAATAACTATAAAGAGGATAAGAATCATAAGCATGGCTTATCAAGGATGGTAATGCAAATAAGATTGCTACACATGTATTTACTTTGTGTTCAGCTTTCCCTCTGAATTTTTTTATTTTTCCATCCCTGTATATCCTTATTCAAGTTTCCTTCCCCCTCCTACCACATCTGGTCATTTTTCTTCTCTGCAACTCCCCATCCCCTCCCTGGGCAGGGAGCTGACAGTCCTATGGTCCCACTGACCCAATAATGCTTGGATCAGTCTCCACTCCTGGCCAAATCCAGTTTTGTCCCCTCACCCTCAAGAGTGAGTCTGGTGTTCCTATAGTTGGAGTGGGGTTCGAAGGGTCAGTCCAGGGTGTTTCTGATCCCAAGCTGTTCAGTGGTTGTGGTTTGCCGCTTGGGCATGTTTGGCTTTTTTTCTTGTTTGTTTGTTTAGAGACCACTAGTGAGTGAGTGCATCCCCTGCTTATCTTTCTGTGTTTGTGATACCCCGCTCAGGAGGATATTCTCCAAATCCATCCATTTGCCTGGGAATTTTAGGATATCATTTTTTCTTACTGCTGAGTAGTATTCCATTGTGTAGATGTATCACAGTTTGTTAATCCATTCTTCAGTTGAGGGACATCTAGGTTGTTTCTAGGTTCTTGCTATTACAAATAATGCTGCTATGAACATAGTTGAGCTAATACCTTTGGAGTGTGAATGTGCCTCTTTAGGGTATACACCCAGAAGTGGTATTGCTGGGTCCTTGGGGAGATTGATTCTCAATTTTCTGAGAAACCGCCATATTGCATTCCAAAGTGGCTGAACAAGCTTACACTCCCACCAACAATGGAG
>PVIH01003734.1:0-116876 GCA_004025045.1 Sigmodon hispidus
CAAAACAACTTTGAGATACCACCTAACACCTGTTAGATTGGCTAAGATAAAAGGCACAGATGACAGCCTATGTTGGAGAGGATGCGGAGCAAGGGGAACACTCCTCCATTGTTGGTGGGAGTGTAAGCTTGTTCAGCCACTTTGGAATGCAATATGGAGGTTTCTCAGAAAATTGAGAATCAATCTCCCCAAGGACCCATCAATACCACTTCTGGGTGTATACCCTAAAGAGGCACATTCACACTCCAAAGGTATTAGCTCAACTGTGTTCATAGCAGCATTATTTGTAATAGCAAGAACCTGGAAACAACCTAGATGTCCCTCAACTGAAGAATGGATTAACAAACTGTGGTACATCTACACAATGGAATACTACTCAGCAGTAAGAAAAAATGATCTCCTAAAATTCGCAGGCAAATGGATGGATTTGGAGAATATCCTCCTGTGCGAGGTATCACAAACTCAGAGAGATAAGCAGGGGACGTACTCACTCACTAGTGGTCTCTAAACAAACAAACAAGAAAAAAAGCCAAACATGCCCAAGTGGCAACCCACAACCACTGAACAGCTTGGGATCAGAAACACCCTGGACTGATCCTTCGAACCCCACTCCAACTATAGGAACACCAGACTCACTCTTGAGGGAGGGGGGACAAAACTGGATTTGGACAGGAGTGGAGACTGATCCAAGCATTATTGGGTCAGTGGGACCATAGGACTGTCTGCTCCCTGCCCAGGGAGGGGATGGGGAGTTGCAGAGAAGGAAAATGACCAGATGTGGTGGGAGGGGGAAGGGACCTTGAATAAGGATATACAGGAATGGAAAAAAAAATTCAGAGGGAAAGCTGAACACAAAGTAAATATATGTGTAGCAATCTTATTTGCATTACCACCCTTGATAAGCCATGCTTATGATTCTTATCCTCTTTATAGTTATTGTTAACTTTTCCACATTTTAAATTTATTTTACTGTTTTTTTGATAAATACAAAATAAAGAAGGAAAAGAAAAAGAAAAGAACTGATCGTGGGGTACTTAACACAGCTGACACCTCTGCAATACAACCCTACACCTAAGGTTCAGGGAACATTGAGAAGGAAATCAGAAAATAATGTAAGGGTCACATGATCAAAAAGTCTGCTCTGAAGTTGTGAAATAATGGAGAAGCTGTACCCATGAAACCTGACCAATATGGCTGCCTAAATACAACCTGAACCAGAACATCACCAATAGCCATGCTCTCGTGGAAGGGAGAAATCTTATAGGAAATCCTACCCCTAGATGAAGAGCTATGAAAAACTGAGGGCTGTTGAGAGATGAACACTCAGTCTACCCAGAGATGAGTCCCTTAACCAATTAACCAGCACCAAGTGGTCAGCCCTGAGGACATATACATATAAGCAACAGTAAATAGACTGGCAGATTATATTTATAAGTTTATGCATATATGTGTGTGACAATAATAATTTTAAAAAAGAGGCCATGAATCTGAGAAGACAGGCGGAGGATGTGAGAAGGCTGGGAGGGAGAAACTACGAATTATATTTTAATTTTTAAAAATTGCAAATAAAAAATTCAGACAGATAGATCCGGGACACACCCAGAAGTAGCAATGCACACCAACTCTTGGGAGACTGAGGCAGGAGGAGTGTAAGCTCCAGACTAGTCTGGAATATACAGTGAATCTTTGAATCCATAAAATAAAACAAAACAAAATAGGGTTGTGGAGAGAGCTCCTTTTAGTAAAGTTCTTGTTTAAAAGAATTCGAATTCCATCCCCAGAATGCATGTAACAAATTGTTGACCCAGGAGTATGTGAGTGTAAACCCAGCGCTGGGGTTTATGGTGGAGATAGGCATGTTTGGGGGCCCATTGGCCAGCCAGTGCTATGAAAAACTGAGGGGCCAGTGCAGTCCATTTGACAAGTTTGAGGCCAATGAGAGTTTCTGTTTCAAAACAAAATAACAAAAACAGTGAATCATGGACTGACACTTGAGTTTGTTCCCTGCTTGTACACACATACACATACTCATACATATACATATACACACATACACATATACATACACACACATGCATACTCACATGCATACACACACATACACACATACACACACATATATACACACATACACACACACACACACACACACACACACACACACACACACACTAGTCCACAAGAGAAAGGAAGCAGCAAGACAAAAATCATTCCCAATTGAAAACAAATCTTTAAACTTAAAAATGGTTTTAAATGTTTTGATGAAATACTGATTGAGTCTTTGATTTCTAGTTTTGTCTGTTGCCTTCTGTATGTTAAGTACTGTGACAGAGAAAAAAATCCTAAGGCTGCAAGCCCGAGAAGAGAATAATTATTAATCAAATATTAATTAATCAATGTTTAGTTTCATGACCTGCAGTAGAAAGAATGCCAACCTCTATCTACAGCAGTTCTACCTTTATCTGCCTTTTATAACCTTTGAGTAGGTTCTTAACTCAGTGTGATTTTAGTTGTCTTATCATTAAATAGATTATATCAAAATTGCAGTATGGTACTATAGTCCTTGTGTTATTATGAAAGTCAAATCTATATTTTTCTGCAGGTATTTCATGCAGATAGAAACTGCTGAAACGAGTTAGCAAAATCAGTTATCACATGATGCCAAAAAAAACCATGCCCAGAATTCTCACATCAGTTCTAGATTTGACAGACACCAGGCCCTACACCAGGCCCTACTGATCAGTCTTCCCTGTGAGAGACACCTGCCCTACTGATCAGCCTTGCCTGTGACAGACACCAGGCCCTACTGAACAGTCTTGCTCATGACAGACACCTGGCCCTACTGAACAACAGCCTTGCCCATGACAGATACCTGGCCCTACTGAACAGCCTTGCCCATGCATGCTGAATGCAGATTCAAGGTTCAGCTTGGGTGTGGGGAGGTGTGATAGGAATTTTACTAGATAAGAGATGAGTTCACTGAAGCATGAGCTCTGTTGATAACAGTTTCATATCTGTGAACCAAAGGTCACAAAAGATTAGTGGGTTAAGCCAATTTTCTGTGACAGGAACTAGGGGCAATCACTCCAGGAATCTGGTGAATGTTGGAGGGTGTGAATGGAGTTCAGACCAGGACAGAGTGAATGACACTGCAGTGGTGGTTAGAAAATGGTGACACTTTGGGAAGTGGAGAGATTTCTCTGCTGTGATGAGGAGGTGATTCCTCTAGCTTCCTGACACTGTGAGGCTTCCTGACTTTGTGAGCACCAGCAAGATGCTGTGCAGCTCCCAACGCTAATTTCCATTTATTTCTTGTGCCTGTAATATATGTCCACCATAGTCCCAGACAGCAGGGATAAAGGCGAAGTCCTTGTTGATGGACCTGACATTCTAGCTATGGGGAAAGACAATGCATATGAAGGAATATTTAAAATAACTTGAGAAGAGAAGGTTCTAGAAAATACAAGGTTAGTTCAGTGGAAAGAAAGTGCTGGTGAGAGAGGGAAAGGCAGCCATCGCATGAAGACAGTCGCAAGGTCCACTCCAGGGAGGTGACATTTGAGACAAAGTGTCCTTTTTTTTAATTGATATTTTTTTATTTCAATTTTTTTCCGTCCCGCCTCTCTCCCCTCCATCTCCCCATCTATTCCCCAGGAAGGACTCCCAAGGTGAATCAGTTCAGTCTGATGTATCCAGTTGACGTAGGTTCGAGTCCATCCCCTGGTATCAAGGCTGAGTTAGGTGTCCCTCTGTAGGGAATGGGCTCCGAGATGTCAGTTTATGCACCAGGAATAAACTCTGGTCCAAGTCGGAATGAGGGCACCACTTTGTGAAGCTGGGCCAGAAATGTGTTCTAAGTGAATTTAAAGAGCAGGGGGATGGAGCTCCAGAGTGTTCAAGAAACAAAAAGAAATCTGGAGAGAAGGGAGTCTGGGATGGGAAGAGAAGAAAGAGGCAGTGCTTCGGGGCCGGCCACAGGAGGGTTTCAGCTCGTTCCAACTGTGCAGGCAGCAAACCACTGAGAATTTATGGAAAGTGACACCATTTCCATAAATATGCCACGAGTGACATTTTTATGTTACCATGGCTTCTGTGTATATTAATAAAAACTAAAATTAGATTAATAAAAGGTGAACAGTGGCTTTACCTGAATGTGGATCTGAGCAAGAGTCAGCTTTCATAAAGTCTTGATGAGGTCACTCTTATCTGATGTCTTGTCCTTCACAAAACAGTCTCAGAGAACAGGAGTCCTGTGCAGAAACATCTGTGGAAGGTGATTCAAGGGGAGAAAACCAGGCTATAATACTCAGAATACACAGAAGATCATCAATCAAAAAACACAGTTTATGGGTCAGAAACTGAAACTTATCATAATAACCTGGAAGTGAAATGTAATGTAAGAAAAACACATTTGTATTTCATTTGGAAACAACATAAAATTCCCTCGGAGTATATTTAATGAAACAAGATTTAAAGGAAACGTATAATCCCATACAGAGAAGGAGTACCTGTTAATGCATCTAGATTTTCCCAGAACAATTCATAATGACATGTATGTGACCTTCTTAGGGAATACTGAAGAAACCTTTTTAGCTATACAGGGTGTAGCATGCCTGTAATCTCAGCACTTGGTCAGCGGAGGCAGGAATATACTAAGAGTGTTTGAGACTAGACTGGACTTTAATGAGACTCTGTCTTAAAACAATCAATAAAGGAGATATATTTTCATAAAAAGACTCTAAGCCCAAACAAAACATAAAATTTCAAAAGATGTTTTCATAACTGTGTAAATAGCTATAATTAATATTTTAATTATGATTTCCTGTCTTTTTTTCTAGGTGGACATCCCTCCAACACACAGAGAAATACACACTATGTTTTTTGAGAGAGCATCTCACAACATAGCTCTGGCTGGTCTTGAACTCCCAGAGATCCACCTGTCTCTGCTTCCTGAGTGCTGGGATTAAAGGCTTGTGCCACCACTCCTAGCACATATTCAAAAATGTATTTATATTTAGTTATTATTATTATTATTATTATTATTATTATATGTGGGCATGGTGTGAAGGTCCTGGAAAGAACATATGTGATACACTGATAATTTTCAGGAACTATGAAGAGTCTGGAATGTTGTTGAGCTAGTAGCCTAGTTACAGCTTCTTTGGGCTCTCATGAGCTCACCTCTGTATCAAACCTAACATCTTGATAAACAGATAAAAACCTCTGCAATGTATTAATTTAACAAATTCCTATTCTCTACCAATAGAGGGACTAAGAATGCTATTGAACAGCACATGGGTGCTATAGATGGGTTCCGTCTGCCGGCTCTAGCTGTCCACGTAGTGTTTTTGCCAATGTATTTAAAAATTGCCTTGATTTATAACTTGCCTTGTTCTGTTCCTATAAAAACTCTATGAAGCTGCTTCCACATTGGAACATTTTATTTGGGGAAACCTAAATATACATTCGTAGACCACACAGTTGCTCATATTTGACTAGAGAATGAACTATCTCCCATTCCCTTTGAGACGAGAACTGTGTTATTTTGTGTGAGCTGGTTTTCCTTTCCTCCTTCATGTGTATTGTGGGGACTGAACTCAGGTCATGGGGCTTGCCAAGTGCCTTTACCCATTAGGCACCCTTGGCAGCCTCCTCATGATGTATATATTGGATGAGCAATTGCAGATGCTATGCCGTTTGTTGTTTGTGTTTTGTCACTGTGCATATTCTCTATTAAGTTACTGACATTTTCTCCAAAAATTCTGTACTTGGTAAATGTAAATTTAGTATCATACTGAAATGGATTGATGTCTTATGGAGAAAAATAGGACTAAATGCCGTTATAAGACTAAGTATAGTATAAAATTTTAGATATGATAGAACTGGATTTTTAAGTTTATCATAGAAAGAGAAAATAAGTTTCTAAATTAAAATCTTTCAAGATGTCATTGTATCTACCCATCCCACTTGTAAAAAGTCTGCGCATTGATTCAGACTATAAAGGGATTAGAAAATACAATGAGTAATCTTAGACATTATATGGGAAGATGAATGTCACAGGTAGTGAAAAGATAAAAGGGCTGAAAAAGAAATAAGGGAAATATCAGTCTTTATAGTAGCTGCAAATGGCATTAAGTATATGTGTAACTATAACCAAAGAAGTAACAGATCTATTTGACAAAAACTTTAAATCACTGAAGAAAGAAATTGAAGAGGATATCAGAAAATGGAGAGATCTCCCATGTTCCTGGATAGGTAAGATCAACTGTAAAAATGGCAATCATACCAAAAGCAATCTACAGATTCAACACATCTTTTTACAGACCTTGAAAGAACAATACTCAATTTCATTTGGAATAACAGGAAAGCCAGGATTGCCAAAACAATTTTGCTCAACAAAAGAACCTCAGGAGGCATCACCATCCTCAACTTAAAGTTATGCTATAGAGATACAGTCATAAAAAAGCCTGGTACTGGCATAAAAATAGGTTTGTGAATCAATAGAATTAAATCGAAGACTCCAGCATTAACCCACACACTTATGAACACCTGATCTTCGACAAAGAGGCCAAAATATTCAATGGAAAAAAGATAGTATCTTTAACAAATGGTGTTGGCATAGCTGGTTGGTAGTGTGTAGAAAAATGCAAATAGATTCAAGCCTGTCACCCTGCATAAAACTCAAATCCAAGCAGATCAAAGACCTCAACATAAACCCAGCTACACTAAATTTGAGAGAAAAGAAAGTGGGAAATACCCTCCAACGAATTGGAACAGGTGACCACTTTCTAAATATAACACCAGTAGCACAGACACTAAGAACAACAATCAGTAAGTGGGACCTCCTGAAATTGAGAAACTTCTGTAAGGCCAAGGACACAGTCAATAAGACAAAACGACAGCCTACAGAATGGAAAAAGATTTTCACCAACCCTACAAGTGATAGAGGACTGATATCTAAAATATATAGAAAACTCAAGAAACTAGAACCCCAAACTCCAAATAACCCAATTGAAAAATGGGGTTTAGAACTAAAATGGAAATTCTCAGCAGAAGACTTCCAAATGGCTGAAAGGCACTTGAAAAAGTGCTCAACATCTTTAGCTATCAGAGAAATGCAAATCAAAACAACTTTGAGATACCACCTTAAACATATCACAATGGCTAAGATTAAAAACACAGATGACAGCCTATGCTGGAAAGGATGCAGAGCAAGGGGAACACTCCTCTATTGTTGATGGCAGTGTAAACTTGTTCAGCCAGTCTGGAATGCAGTATGGTGGTTTCTCAGAATCAAACTCCCTAAGGATCCATCAGTACCACTTCTGGGCATATACCCTAAAGATGTATATTCACACCCCAAAAGCATTAGCTCAACTATGTTCATAGCAGCATTATTCACAATAGCAAGAACCTGGAAACAATCTAGATACCCCTCAACTGAAGAATGGATTAACAAACTATGGTACATCCACACAATGGAGTACTACTGAGCAGTAAGAAAAAAAATGATATCTTGAAATTCACAGGCAAGATGGACTTGGAGAATATCCTCCTGAGCGAGGTATCACAAACCCAGAAAGAGAAGCAGGGGATGTACTCACTCACTGGTGGACTTTAAACCAAAAGTAAAGAACACCCAAGCTGCAAACCACAACCACTGAACAACTTGGGATCTGAAAATTATATTTAATATAGTCTTTTGTTCATTTGATCTCAACACTATTCATTCTACACAATGGCATTGTTACATATTTCTTTTTTTTCTTGTCACTCTATTTTATTTTATTTTTTTAGAAAATAAAGTCCTATTTGTGTTAAAAAGAAAATAAAACTCAAATACTAAAAAACAAAACAATGAGAGCAATACATATTTACAGTGTACAAAGATCGTAGCAAAGTATGTCTGAATTGGACATAAATAAATACAATAAAAATAAAACATGAAAAAAAAAGAAAGTGGAACATGGAACTGGAGAAATGGCTCAGTGGTTAAGAGCACTGTCTGCTCATCTAGAGGACCCAGGTTCAATTCCCAGCACCCACATGGCAGCTAACTACTGTCTGTAACTTCAAGATCTGGCACTCTCACAGATATGCAGGCAAAACACCAATGTACATAAAATAACAAAACTAATTAAATAAAAAAAAAGTTTGCCAAAAAGAAAGTGGAACATAATTTAAAGTAGTGATGAGTATAACCCATGCATAAGTTCAGCTGCACCCTAGAACAGAGAGAAAGCAGTTCATGAAAGGAAGGCTAGTATCTCAGCTGAGCATATCTGTGGGCCAGAGGCTACCTGAATGAAACACAGAAACACCAACTGGCAGGAGATTAACTCCCAGAACTCTAGGAATGGGCTGTCCATTAGATTAGCCATAAGCCCCAGGCAAGGTCTATGTTTTGATCATACCTGCTTTGCAGTCCTCTCACTTCTCCTCCCTCTACTGGTAAGCCCCTCCCCTCGCCTTCCCAGTTACCTCTTTCCTACTTTCGTGACCTGTGTGTGTGTGTGTGTGTGTGTGTGTGTGTGTGTGTGTGTGTGTTGACCCAGTGAGTTTCATTATGGTTATTTACAAGAAAAAGTATAGACACCTTACCAATGGCTACACCACTGAAGAAAATATCTGTCTCTACCCATTTAAAGTTAACTGTGTATAAAACCTCAGGGAAAGGTGGGGACTCAGGAGTCTTTCCCCCTTGTATGGCAAGGTGTTGATGGACACAATCTTGCAGATCCTGTGCAGCTCACCGCAATTGTGCATTTGTGCAACTGTACAACCGCAATGCTGTGCTCGTGGCCATTGTCTCACAGCATTTCCCACGTCTCTCCAGCTCTTATGCTCTCTCTACTTCTGTAATGTTGCCTGGGCCTCTGAGGAGGTGGTAGAGGTATTCCATTTATAGCAGGACACTCAACAGTCATTTATTCTCTGTACATTGACCAGTTATGAGCCTTGGTAGTCACTGCTGATCACTGCAAAGGGAAGCTTGTTTAATTAAAGCTGACAGCAGCATTGTTCTGTGGGAATAAACATAGCTATTTAGAAGGCAATCTGACAGGCACATCATGTCCTTCTCACAAAACAACAGCAATAACTTTCCTACTAGGACTTATTACGTCTCTAGCCAACAACTTTTGATTGCATTTATAGTACCAGATGTAAAGTCTCCCTTGGAAAGCAAGTATCAAATCCAATCAGGAAGCAGGTGGTTACTCCCATAACAAATCTGCCACTATCATACAAGTGGACTCATCTTACCTGTAGATCTGTTGTACCCAGGGGGGACAGACAGTAAGACTGTTGATGTCAATTTCCCCTCTGCAGTCTGTATGGTATCATCTGGCCAAGAGCACTATCCACAAGGGAAGAGATGCCAGCCCAGTTAACTTCTCCATTCTGTGACCAAGACACATGGTACCTATAGCAAGGTAATTTTACCATTTAGTTCTTTTGGGTAATGAACAGAAGTGGCAATTTTCTTATATTGTTTTGAGGGACCTCAGTAGCATCCCTGGCCAATGACTTGTAGAGAAGTCACCTATCCTTGGCATTGGGATTTTTGTTTAACATCCTTGTGGCTTCTCAGAGAAACTTTATTAACATTTATTAAGCTGAGTTTTGAGTCTAAATGGAAATAGATCCCATGCTAATACTGTTGGTTGAGAATAAGACCACTACCACAATCTAAAGTCAAAATTGAAGTGAGCTTTAGTTAAATCCTGGCCAAGTAGATGGGCTCTGGACAGACCCATCTCTGGGTTTCTAGAAAATGGCTCCAAATCACTGCTTCAGGGGCTTAAAATAGCAAAACCTACAATTCAGTGCACTTCCCATCAGGTCCAATCAGGGGCAAGCACACATCCTGACATATTTCCTAGCTAGGTGCCTCCTTTCTACATGTGAAAAGTCACATCTGTGTAGTTAGGTCAAACAAGCTTGTTTAGGGAAGTGAAAACCTGTGGCCTGTTATCTCCCACAGACAATAGCCTCCAGCATTTCAGGAAGTATCCGTCCTAGGGCAAGGAGCTTACTGGTTAGAGGCATTTTAGTTTTGTGGATCTCTAATGTCTAGCAGTTACAACTTACAACTTTGTCTCTCATACACACTAGGCTTTGACAGTATATAAAATAAAGTCTGCTTATATATAGTAAACACAAGCTTTTATTTTCTGATTTTGTGTATATGAAATGATAATAATTTGGACTTACCCCATTAAATAAACTATCATTAAAATTACTTTCACTTTTTAAAAATGTAGTGTCTAGAAGGTTCAAAGTTATACATATGAATCATAGTTTACTTTGATTATTGATATGACTCTGAATTTTTAAAATACAAAAAAAAGGCAAACTATGGCTACCTAGGATAGATTAAATAAAGTGACAAGAACAAGAAAGAGAAGCCAGACTGCCTCGTTTTGAGGAAGAGTTTTGGTTGAAGCCCATGTCATAATGTGTAGACTCGGATGTTACAATGTGTCTATGACAATGTTACTATGTTAATGATGACTGTAACACTTGTGAAGAAAGGAAATTCAGTAAGCATATTTTCATGGATAGCAGTAATATTCTTCTAACTAAAATTTCAGTAGCACCATTTTATGAGCTTAAACATAGAAAACAGCTAGTAGTTGGCATTTGCGTTTCCTTCTGTTTGTATTCTGTCTTCATTCAGTAAATATTTATTAAATATCTACCTCTTGCCTTTGAAAGTTAGATGCATGTTTTAGAAAACAAATGAATGAAGGGAAGACTATATTGGGATGGCTGTGAAAATACAACCAAAAAAAAAAAATCTAGAGATCATTGATCTTTGCCAAATGACAATGAGTGACCAGAGATATCACCGAATCCAAATAAGAGCCTACACCTATCATGCAGTTAACTCTGTATCTCAACATCAGCACCACTGACATAGGACTGGGCATGCATAGAGGTGCTGTCTCATGCCTTGTAGGATGGATGTTTAGCTACATCTAAGTCTTAACTACCTCAGCAGCTACAGTAACCCATCCCATGCCACAGCTGTAGTAGCTGAAAAGCCCTCAGATACTGCTAGATGTTCTTGAAGAATGTGTCAAAAGTACTTCTTATTGCTAAAGAATGGCCTTTATACCTAAGACTTGAATGATTAAAGAAATCCAATATATAGGGTAGAAGATATGTGGTCATGCTGGCAGATAACTTTCATCTCTCAAGGTCTTAATGCAATGTTTTTTTCTTAATTGCTCATGTAAGACTCTGTTAGGGGTGTGGAACTGAGAATAGAGCAATGTTCAATCAAACTGTTGTGGGATATTTGTACACCGTGTGAAGGTATATTGCTGTGATTGGTGTAATAAAAAGCTGAATGGCCAATAACTATGCAGGAGATATGGGTGGTCATCTTTGGAAGCAGTATGGGGCTCAGGTTCAGTTGCTTTATACAAATCCTCCTCAAGCCAGTTCCTTGACGAAATATTTGGTATGTACAACCTTGATGAGAAATAAGCATACATGATAAACATGTTTCGGAACAGCACTTTGCCATGTGTAGGGCCTTGCCTTGAGTATTGTCTTAGTTAGAGTTTCTATTGCTTTGAAGAGACACCATGATCACAGCAGCATTTATAAAGGAAAAGATTTAATTAGAGCTGGCTTACACTTCAGAGGTTGAGTCTTTGGTTGTCATGACAGGAACCATGCGGGTCATGGTAATGGAGAAGGCTCTGAGAGTTCTACATCTGGATCGGCAGGCCGTAGAGAGAGACACTTGGACTGGTCTGTGCCCTGGAAATCTCAAAGCCAACCCCTAGTGACACACTTCTTCCAACAAGGCCACACCCACTTCAACAAAGTCACATCTCCCATTAGTGCCCTTTTCTGATAGCTAAGCATTCAAATTTATGAAGCCTATGGGGGTGGGGGGACAGCCATTCTTATTCAAACCACTACAGGAGTGATCACTGACTCCTATAAAAAGTTTTCAACAGTAGCATTCTTTTCTTTATGACTTGACACTGCACTGGACTGACAAAATCTGTCCTACAGTGAGGAGAAACCAGTATGGAGCACAGATGGTCATCAAAGACTTGTCTTCTCTCTTACAGGGAGAGATGCTGGTGCCTCTGAACCCCAGCCTCCATACTGGTTACAGCAATCATGATTAGTTATAGTCAAGACGGGGATGACAGTAATGGCTGTAGATTCTAAGCCAAGACAACCAAATAAAACTTGGTGTGAATTCACAACACTTCTGTGGCCATATTGGAGGCCATATCTCAAAGAAGATAATACCTGAGACCAAAGAAGCCTGGATCCCTGTGTCACTACTTGAAGTTTGTCAAATAGCATTCTCTAACTCAGAACATCTATTTTTAGTGGGGCCTGGGTGAGAAATTAGTTCCTATTGTCATCCATCCTAGGCTTGTTAGTACTGCTTGGTTGGGCCATTAGCCTACAGTTATTAATGTGCAGTGTAACTGACCAGATCAAGTGTGTTCTGATAGCAAGTACACCAATTCTAGAGTGTGGAGCATGATCCATCATTGATATATGTCTGGATCAAAGCAAGTTTTCATGAGAAGAAAGCTGTGTGTGTTACTCAGGATTCTCTAGAGGAAGAGAACTTAGAGAATAGCATGCATATATATATATATGTGTGTGTGTGTGTTTATGTGTGTATGCATATATACATGATTTTGAGATTTATTAGAATGGCATAAAGGCTGTGATCTAGATAGCTGGATGGAAGGTGTGAGTATCCAATAGTTACTCAGTCCATGAGACTGGAGGTCTCTGGTGGTTTTCAATATGTGTCAGAATCCAGAAGATGTAGACTTTCATGGCAGTGAAGGAATGGGTTTGCCAGAGAGACCAAGCAGGCAGAGAGAAAGTTTCTTTCTTTCATGTCCTTTACATAGGCTGCCAAGCAGGTATGGTCCAGATTAAAGGTGGATCTTCCCATCTCCAAAGATTCATTTTAAAAGTGGGTCTTCCTACTTCAAATGATTCAATTAAGGAAAAAAAAAATCCTCACAGGTGTACCCAGCCACTTTGTCTCTCATACACACTAGGCTTTGACAATATGTAAAATAAAGTCTGCTTATATATAGTAACAGATGTACTCAAGTTGACAAGCAAGAACAGCCATGACACTGTGTTCTGAGAAAGTTAGAGACTCAGGGAAAGTAAAATAAAGTTGGAGCCTGCAAAGTAGAGGCAGGGAGCAATGCAGAATGAATGCAATTCCCTGTGCAAATAGGCCCAGGTGGCTGGAGTTGGGGACCTATATAGAGTGACAAGAAGAGGTGGAGAAATAGTTAAGGTGTCAGGGAGACTGGGTGTGGAAGGTGTCATGTTTAACATGACATAAATCCAGATCTGCACATAGACAAGCTACATCCTGGCTGTGTGTGTACTCCTGGGATTGTGTGGGCATCAGTCTTCATGACATACCCCAATAGACAATTCCTCTTCCCTCTTGCCGGTAAACTTTCTGACTTTGGGGCAACAGTGTGTTCTGAAGATGAGCTGAGGTCATTACCATAACATTCCTTTTTGCCAGTTGAAGCTATAAAAGGAACAGATTTGTCAGACTTGGCAAATACTTGTGAGATGCCCACTGGGAATTTATGGAGACATTTCTGTTCACTTATTAAAGAAAAGACATGCTTAATAAAATAATGTTTTGCTTCTTTTTCCTGTTTTTATCTTCTGAATGTGTCTGTGATACTTGGAGCTAATGAAATCAGTTTGAGATCTGTGGCCGTTTGAATAAGAATGGGCCCCACGGGCTCATGTATTTGAATGTTTGGTCACCAAGGAGTGAAATTGTTTGAAAGAATTAGAGGTTGCAAAAACCACACAGCGATTCTCATTCTCTCTGTCTCTCTGTCTCTCTGTCTCTCTGTCTCTCTCTCTCTCTCTCCCCTGCCTGTGCAGATCAGGATGTAGCTCTCAGTTGCTTCTCCAGAAACCATGTGTGCAGCCATATTTCTTGACATGATGCTCCTGGACTGACTCGATGAAACTATAAGCAGCCTCAATTAAATGCTTTATTTTATAAAAGTTGCTTTGGTCATGATGTCTCTTCACAGCAATAGAACAGTAACTAAGATAAGACTCTACAAGCAGGACAGAGGGAGGTAGGCAGATGGTATGTTTAGTGGCTCAATAAAGGTACAAAACTATGTTGAGACCACCATCCACTTCCAGAATTCTGACAAAGGGAGATAACTAGGTATCTTTATAGATTCAGTTATAGCTATGCCAATTTTTGTTTTGCTATTTGTACTAAAAGCATGCCTGACTTAAGAACTCCAGAATAAATTCTTTCTCAAAAATCAGGAAAATTTTTCATATGTTCCAATGCCCAGATGACTGTGCCTGATGATGTCACACATAGAAATGCATCTACATGCCAAGCAAAGAGATTTCATGAAGGGGAACAAAGACCCTGCCAAATATATACATAAATATCTTGGGCTCAGGTACAGAAGACACAGATGAATCAAAGATGAGTCATCAAAGTTCCTCTTAAATACTATGTGGGAAGAGTGCCATTGAAGGACAATTTATAAAATGCAGAGATCAAATAATTCATAGACCATCTATCAGTGACAAGATTTCGAGCAAACAAGTCAAGCACTCAAAAGCTGGGAGGAAATTATATTATATACAAGGGACAGTGTCATTCCCCTTGAAATGACAATACTATTGATTTTTTAAATAAAAGATCTTAGAATTAAAGTTTCAAAATCAGAAGTAAATATAAAACTTTCACCAGGCATTATTTTAGTGAAGGATTCAGATTAAATTAGTGTAAACCCTACTGTTTATACAGAATCACAGATACTGTATTTTCTGAAGAAATGCTGTCTCAACTCTGTTATCGTATCAGCATGATGAAGGCAATTAGAAAGCTGGTGCCTGAGAATCCTCCACAACCTGTGACATGTCCCCAAGAGTAAAACAAAATTCTAAAATGTACCTTGAGAAACTGTGAATAAAAGAGGCATACATCTTCAGCAATAAAACAAAGTTCTCCCTGACAACGTTTTTAAATTAAGGAAAAATCTGTTGTCTTGAGAGTTTCATTGGTGTTTGTATTTAGTGTTTTTACATCAATTTAAATACTGAATATATTGAGGTTCTTAATATGTGTTTGTTGAATGAATTTGTAAAATCTGCGGTGTTGCATTCTGTAACTGGTTTGTGGTTTGAGTAATACAACAGAAACACCATAGACTCATGTGTGGAACTGTTTGGGCAGGATCAGGAGGTGTGACCATGTTGGAGAAGGTGTGTCACTGAGAGCAGGTTCTGGAGTTTCAAAAGACCCATGTGAGTTCCAATTTGCCCTCTCTCTCTCTCTCTGTTTCTCTGTCTCTCTTTCTGTTTTAGGATGTGAGCACTCAGCTGTTCTTTTTTTCTACCATCACATCTCTAACTTTCCTTCACAACTGTTAAAGCCAAATTAAATGCTTTCTTTTATAAATTGTCTTGATCATGGTGTTTTATAGCATAAATAAAAAGTAACTAATAAAAGTGGAAGTGAAGAGAGACATTTACGAGCCAGAACTAACTGTCTAGAACCCATGATTGGGTTTTACTAGGCCCATGAGAAAGGGGGAAATGAAGAACTAGAAAAACACCTCCATGTTTTGAGCAAAAGTTCTCAGCCTCTAGACAAACCTTAAGTCTTAATAGGAACAAAGTTCAGACAGGAAACATTGCTTAGGGGCTGATAACCCCTGGAATATCTCCTGATAACCATGGAATGTCTTAGGCCCGGAGATAGTACAGAAAGATTCAACCCAGGAGGTAGTCAGAGAAAGGGACTAAGATTAATACCCTTGTGATTCTTGCCTAACCTTGTGATATTTTGTCTTTAAAAACCCAGCTTGCAAAGTGGCAGGTACCTTCTCTAGCCACTGTCACGCCTGTGTGTCAGAGCAAGGTCCTTATAATTTTTCAATAAACCTTGCTTTTGCATTTCGGAGAATCCGAATCTCTGGTGATCTTTTGGGGGCCTTGTGACTGGACCACCACAATAGAACAAATTTCCAATAATGTAGTAGCTTAAAATAGCCAAAATTTTGGGCTGGAGCGTTGGTTCAGGGATTAAGAGTAGCTGCTCCTCTTTCATAAGGCCCCGGCTCAGTTCCCATCACCCATATAGCAGCTCACAAATAATTGTAACTCTACTTTTGGGGGATCTAACTTCTGGTCTACATGGGCACCAGTCATGAACATAGTGTAATGCCTGAATCTCAAACACCCAGAGAGACTACCGGAGACAGAGATGTCCGAAATGCAACAGCAAGGTTTATTGTCAGGGAGATACAAGCCTAGGCAGGGAGCTTGTTCTCCGTACTACACTCACACCCTGTGAGTGCGGTGCAGGGAAGAGCTGAGCACTCCAAGTTACACAAGCTTTTTATAGGCAAAAATCAGGAGGTAGTGTTACTTGGGGTCAAGGCTGTAGGTGTGCTCATGTTTAGGGACTTTTTACAGCTTAACATTCCTGGATCCCACCTGGGTGGTGTAGCTGGCAGATTTTTACTGCCTTAGGGGTAGACCTTCCTATTGTCCTTAGATAGGTTTAGCTCATTCTTCCTTGGAACTGGGGAAGCACCTGCCAGAAATGTGAAACTGAACTCTATTTTAATACAAAATGGCTACTAGAATACAAAATGGAGTTTCTTGAACTAAGTTTACTCTCTTCAATAGTTCATATAAAAACATGGAGGTACACATTCATACACATAAGATAAAAATAAATCTCAAAAAAAAATCAGAAACAGAATTTTTTCTATACTGTTTGAGAAAAGATAGATGTCCAAAATGAATATCAATAATTCTAAATCAATATGTCAGCAGGGGCACTTTTTCCATGATAGCCATAGAGGAGAATCCATCCCTGTTTCTTGCAGCTTTTGGTCATTGCTAGCATTTTTTGGCTTGTGACTGCATCACTCCCTTCTACAGGACAAACATCTTAAAAACCTCTGCTACCTTCGTTTTGACATGATCTGTGTACAAATATCTCTGTCTCCCCCTTGAAAGGACAGGTCAAGTTTGACTTAGTTCCCAGGCCAGTAATCCAGGATCAATTCCCATCTGCATGTCCTCAGGCAAACCCAATCTACTCAACAGTGTCTTTAAAGCACAAAGTTATGTGAACAAATTCCAGAGTTTAGAATAGGAAGGGTTAAAGGCATTTTAAAGAATGTTTTACTACACTTGGGATGGAAATACACAGCAACATAATTCATATGAATTTATGTATTTATTTTGGGTCACTTTCAGAGGATTCAGTCCGTTGTCTCTCACCCTGTGCACTTGAGCAGAATATCATGTTTGCAGGAACAAGTGGAGATCGGGGAGGCTGGCCTCATGGCTGATAGGATGTAGAGAGGAAGAGACATAGCCTGAGGCCATGGCGGAATTTCAAAGGCATCTCCAGAGAGGCCCCACCTCCTAAAGTTTCCCCAACCCTCCCAAATAATGCCTCCAGCTGGGAAGAAGGCGGCCACATGAAAGCTTCTGGGAGTCATTTCATTTTCAAACCACACAAATAATAAACTGAAAACAAAGGAGATACCAGGAAGAATCCTCAGCAGGAAAAGAATGTCCCTGTTACTCATCTGGGGAACTTTGATCATCTTAATACTGTTCAAGTCTTCACATCCAAAGAAAACAGAAGCTGAAGACAACTTCATTTGCTAAAATTAATGTGATAATAAAAGAACTCAGATCAAATAATGAATCCTGATGAACAGCAACTAAAAAAGTCCAGATCTTTCCCCAGGAAGTAATCATAGGGAGTACTCACCTTGGAGATAGAGTTCATTATTATCTGTGTGGGAAATTCGCATCATGGCTAATACAGTTCACTTGGCTTCTCTATGGAGTGACAATGAGTTTAGTAACATCAACATTATTTTTGTAGGTTTCTGTAGAACAGAGAGAAAGGGGGGCAATCCTTGCCAAGAATTCTGACTCTACAAAGGCTGGAAGAAATGTGGAAATATTTCAGGAAATGTAAAAAGTCAGAGTGCAAGAGCCACTTAATGCACTGAGAAAATAGAGATAATTCTGCTGTTCTTGGAATAATAGAAATCTGGACTATATTATCTTTATTCTTTTTCTTCTACTCTTTACATCCAACTGTGTACATCCAGTGTAGTCATAGCCATTACAAAGCTCAATAGAGAAACAGTTAGAATTATATGGATGTCACAAGCAAAATCCCGGGCACTTCCCCAGTGGTCAGCTGGAGATGAATTGGACAGAAAGCCCAGACACTCAATGGCGGTTCAATAACCTTTTACTGATGCTTATTCAGAATACACAATCCACATCAAACACATTAGTCACACATTAATATAATCATACGACCTTTCTCGCCGTTATGTCCACACTTTCTGTCAATGCCCGACGGGGTGGGTGTAGTCAGGCCTCAGTCGCTTGTTCGGGCGGCAATTTGCTCGGAGCCTTGTCTCCCTGTGCCTAAGATATAGGATCTGGTCCTTCAGCGTCCCGGGAGTCCACCAGGGTCGGAGGGAGTTTGACTGCAGAGCCTCCTCAGAGTTTCCAAGTGTTAGCTTCTGAGGGCTGGCTGGAGTCCCCTTTACTTCAGCCATGAAGCTCGGGTCAAAAACTCAGCAGCTTTGGGTCTGCTCTCCCTTAATATGCTAATTCGGTGGCCAGGCCACATCACCCTAGCAACTGGGTGAGGTAATCCTTCTCACCTTATCTATCCCGGCCTTTCACTCTGTAACTCCTGATAGCCAGAGTGGGCTCGGGTGGAGTGCTAGGAGGGTGACCTTCTGCTTATCTTTGTTCCCCTCTGCACCTCTATCTATGTCTTCACACATTAAATTATGTCACTCAGGCTAGCCTAAACTTTTCCAAAGGACTTCCATTTTATGCTCTTTACAATGGATAACAAATTCTTTGGTTTTATTTTGTTTGATTTTCTGAATATTTTCAAAGCCTCTACATGCTGGGAATCAAATAAGGTTTTGCACTCGTGCTTTAGAAATACTTACTCTTATATTTACTCTCAAAGTGTTAAGCATTGACTCTGCCTATTCCATTATAGGGCTTGTATGATTGTTGTTTCCGTAATAGGGTCTTATATCAGATAACTCATTATGTAGCCCAGGCTAGCTTAAAGTCAGTTAGTTTCCCTATTTCAGCCTCCTGAGAGCTGGGATTACAGGTACAAATCAGCACTCCAAGCTCATTTGATTTCATTTATTAGGCTTATTTTTTTTTTTAAGAGTGGGGGCAGAGTCTCACTGAGTAGCCTAGGTTAGCCTCGGACTTTTGATCCCCTTTCCCCCAGTGCAAGGATTTCAGGTACATATCTTGCTACACCTACTTCTTTTGTAAAGTTTATTTAATCCAGTATTGTGGGGTGGGATGATGAGGTCAGCAGACAACTTTGTAAAGCAAGCTCTCTCTTTGCCTGGGTTTTCGGAATTGAACTCATTGTCAGGCTTTTTCTGCAAGCACCCTTGCCCCACGAGCCACCTCACACATCCCAATTTCTTTAATAACTTTACTTTAAAAGACTTTTTTTTTAAGAGTTTATCTTTTGTGTGAATGGGGTAGGGTGAAATTACATGCTGAAGAGCTTATGGAAGGCAGAATGCAGCAGGCAGGAACTGGTTCTCTCATTCCACCATATGAGTGTCTGTGATTAAACTCAGTCATCAGGTTTGGAGGGAGGTACCTTTAGCTGATAAATGATATCTCTGGCTTGGACTAGCAAATATTCATTGAAACATATGTATTTATTTATTTATTTGTTAAGATTTATTTATTATGTATACAGTATACAGAAGAGGGTACCAGATGTCATCATAGATGGTTGTGAGCCACCATGTGGTTGCTGGAAATTGAACTCAGGACCTCTAGAAGAACAGTCAATGCTCTCAACCTCTGAGCCATTTATAGAGTGATTAAATGAATGAATGAACAGTGCCCAAATACACTTGGGGCCAGTGGTCCACTTCAGAGATACTGGAGTGAGGAGCAGGGACCAGTATACTGAGAAGCCATTGCAACTATGGACTGTGGGCATGGTGATATGGTTGACTGTGCATCCCAGAAAATCCTGCCAGAGAACAATCCTGAAAACAATGAATACAGGTGACAGACACCTATTGTTTCAGTGATGGTCATTGTTCAGGAATAGCTTGAGGTGTTACTTCTTCTGTGCCTTTGTAAATCTTTTCTGTTTTTTTCCTGTTCCTCATAGCCTTTCTTCTTATTCTCTTCCTCACCATCCTCATTCTGTGTCTCCCCATACTGTGCTGGTTAGTAGGCAGATTCATCTTTACCAACCTATAAAAATTAGACATGACAGGCAGAACATGCAACACTTTCAGGTCTTAGTAAATGTTCATCTGGTACATCTAGTCTTAAAGTGGACAGAGCCTTCCCAAGAGCTGCTGAAGGGGAATGAAAATTTGAGGGTATCATAGTTGTCCTAGTCTGGTGAACACCATGGTCACTTACTCTGTGTTCTGACTAGTTGTGAATCTCTGTAATAGCCATCTGAAGTTTCTTTGATAAGGGGTGAGGGCTGTACTTATCTATGGGTATAAGGGTAAGAAGGTGGTTGGAAACTATATTAACAACAACATGGTAGCAACGGGTTCTTTTCTAGGATCTATGACCTCACCAGCCATGGATTCTTACAGGTTTACAGCACCAGGTATGAGTTCTCTCCATTTGAATGGACTTTAGGTTCAGTTAGAAAGTTGTTGGTTGTAGAGAGTTGTCTGCTGCTGTGCCCTAGAGATGGTGCTGATTTCTGGCCTCCCCCCCCCATGGGTGAGTGCTCTCTTTTGATAAACAACTTCTTATTTGGCTTGAGCCTGGGGCGTGGTTTGCTGTTGTGTATGTGGACCTATGAGCTGTGCCCACGTGGCTTATTGGGATTGGATGCCCTGAGAGTTTCCAGTCAGTGGGTGGGGTTTCCCTGGGGAGGAGAAGGAGAAGCAGAGAGAACAATTGTAAAGGTCCCAAATAAACTGCTGAAAGAAGATCCTGGGTGTTGCGCTTTCCTTGCTGGCAAGGTTGCGTGCGACAGTTGGTTACTCCAAAATCAAGTGCTAGTATTGCATCATTGGAGATACCTTGGGCAATCCAGTCATTGTTGTGGTTCAGATGCTTTAAAGCTGGGTAGGACTGTTGATAGCTTTTCTCCATTGGCAGTTTGCATAGCACCTTCTGATATTATGGGAGCTAGCCCTCAGGGACGATGCTTCCAGGTCAACACCACGTCCTATGACTGTAAAGCAATTATGTTTTACTTTGCTATACAGGCAATCAAGATCAAGCCTATTGTTTGGGAATCACTTGGGCTTTCCTAACTAGGAACTCAAAGGGAAATATTCTTTGCTTGGCACTGGGTTTTCTGTTAGCTAGACTATGGCTCTTGGAGGGAGCATTATTTCATCATAGGGGGTAATGGCACTAAAACTATATATGTGTGTGTTAGCTAGATCTCTATTGTTATGATAAAGGCCATGACCAAAAGCATCTTGGGGAGTAGATAGAGGTGTTTTATTTGTTTGTTTGTTTGGCTTGCTTATCCAGAGTCACAGTTTACCCAAGGAAGCCAAGACAGGAATTAAAGACATAAACTAGAGGTAGGAACTGAATTAGAAGCATTGTTTAATGGCTTGCTTGCTCCTGGCTTAATGGGCCTTTTCACTTCAACTGTCAATCAAGAAAATGCCCCACATATGTCTATTAAAGTACATATGGGTTGTATTAATTTCTAGGCAATTGTGAATAGAACAGCAATAAATATTGCTGAACAAATATCTGTGGACTAGGATGTCAAATCCTGTAGGCAGATGCCCTGGGGTGGTATAGCTGAGTAATATTTTAGATTTATTTTTAACTTTTTGAGAGTTTTCCACATGACTTCTACTTTAACTAATGAATGGATAATAAAAATGTGGTACAATATACCAGAGCATATTACTTAGCTGTAAAGAAAACAAGTCATGAAATCTGCAGGTAAACAGGCAGAACTACAACACAATATACTGAATGAGGCAACCCAGTCACAGAAAGATGAATGTCACATGGTCTCTGTCATCTAGATCTTTAGCTGTAAGTAGATAGCCTGGAATGACTATGGACAGAAAGAAAGAAAGAAAGAAAGAAAGAAAGAAAGAAAGAAAGAAAGAAAGGAAGGAAGGAAGGAAGGAAGAAAGGAAGTAAAAAGGCATAACCAGGTATGTGTGTTGGGGGACAGAAAGGGGACAGCAGGGTACATCTGGGGAAATGGGGAAATGAAGGGGTAGCTTAATTAGGGATGGGGAAGAGCGGTCAACATGGGAATAGGGTAAAACAACAGTAAGAATGTCCAAAAGCCATAGGAATCATATTGATATTCATATACCTAAAATTGCAAATAATACACATAAGTCTGTGAGTATACATATATAGTATAAATAAAAAATTACCATCTAGACCAACAGTTCTACCCCCTAAGAGCCATAGACTATCTATCAAAACCCAACGCCAGACATGGGAAGTCTTCTTTTGAATTGTTGGTCAGGGAAGCTCAGGGGACCTTCCCCAAATTGTAAGCTATTGTTGACTGTGGTTGCCTTCCAAAAGTCAAAACTAAGCCCCTGTTGTTGAGGATACCACACACTTCAAACACAGAACTTTGAGGAGTTGAACCTGATCTGACATAAATGCCTCCTCCTTGAGGACTAGTTTGAACAGTACCGAAAGGTGCCAGGCAAATTTTCAAGGGAGGGAAGCAGTCAATAATTCTTTTTTTTTCTTTTTTTATTATTATGAATAAAGAAGTCACATTTTCTATCCTTGTATATCCTTATTCAAGGTCCCTTCCCCCTCCCACCACATCAGGTCATTCTCTCTTCTCCACATCTCCCCATCCCCCCCATGGGCAGGAGGTCCCAAGTCCCACTGTCCCAATATTGCTTAGTTCAGCCTCCACTCCTGGCAAATCCAGTTTTCTCCCCCCAACATCAAGACTGAGTCAGGTGTTCCTTTAGGGGGAGTGGGATCCAAGGAGTCAGCTCAAGGTATTTCTGATCCCTAGCTGTTCAGTGGTTGTGGTTTGCAGCTTGGACATGCTTTGCTTTGTTTGTTTGTTTGTTTGTTTAGAGTCCACTAATGAGTAAGTACATCCCTTGCTTATCTATCTGGGTTTGTGATACCTCAGTCAGTAGGATATTCTCCAAATCCATCCATTTGCCTGTAAATTTTAAGATATCATTTTTTCTTACTGCTGAGTAGTACTCCATTGTGTAGATGTACCACAGTTTGTTAATTCGTTCTTCAGTTGAGGGGCATCTAGGTTGTTTCCAGGTTCTTGCTATTATGAATAATGCTGCTATGAACATAGTTGAGCTAATGCCATTTGGAGTGCGGCAGCCAATAATTCTAATTGCTGTGATGTCTATGAACCACAGCAACGATCATCACGGCATGACAGCCCGTAAAGTGCGATAGTGGCATTCATATCTCAGCAGCAAGCAACAGCTCTTTCGTTGGACAAGGCCTGCTCAACAGAGGCAAATCATGCGTGGCACTGATAACTTTACCATCTACACCAGGCTACTGAGATCATGAATGTTAGGTGAGAATCTACTGTTTCCACTCTCTTAAACCAGTATAATTCCTAAGCACATTCTAAACAGTTATTCTTGTCTCCATAGTGTAGAATTCATCCCTTATCAAAGAAACTTCTCATTGTAACAGAGACTGGACAGAAAACCACAGCTGCCCATATGCAGAGAACAAATAATTGTATGATGCTCAGTTGCAGCTAATATCTGTATAACACAATTCCTGCACTTATAGGGATGCAGAGCAGAAAGATTGAAAGCATCAGAGGAACAGAAAAAGTGCTTTGAGGTTATTTTTTTTTAAAAAAAAAATAACAAAGAAGCTGCACCCATCTCACCAACATGCTTGCTTTAACAAGACCTGAACAAGAACACCAATAGACGTGTTTACATGGAAGGGGACAATCTTCGGGGGCCTCAACCCTAAACAAAGAACTATAGGCAACTAAGAGATGCTGAGAGCAGGAGACACAGCCTTCCCCAGAGAGGAGTTCCTTAATTATCCAACACCAAGTGGTCAGCCCTGAAATCATAAACAGGAAATACTACACACACTGAGCAGACTGCATTCACACACTTAGAAAGATGCCAAGTGCAGCAGTCTGGTCCTCGGCTCTGACAGTCTTCGTGTTCTCTCTTCCTTTCTGTTTGCTGAGGCTTAGACACAGGGAGCAGTGAGGGGGAGGAGCTCTAGAGAGAGGGGAATAGGACACGGGGGCCATCAGGGGAAGAGAGAGAGGGGGCACTTAACTAGGGAGATGGGAGAAAGGGGCATACAGAGAGACGGTGAGGGGGGATAAAGAGCACCAGGGATGTCTGAAAAGCCACATTTTATAAGCTCACTTTAAAATACACATACACATACACACACACACACACACAATTCTGTTCTGTTCACTTTTTTATGTCATCCTGACACAAGTAGAGTCATTTGTGAAGAGGAAACTTCAATGAGAAAATGCCCTAATCAAATTGACCTATAGGCAAGCTTGTGGGGCATTTTCCTTTCTTCTCAATTTGTGTTTAATATCGACCAAGTGAATATCATTATAGATAAAGTACATTTTCCTTTTTATGTTTATTTTTTAATTTTAAAAATTAAAATATAATTATATCAGTTATCCTTGGCCTTTCTTCCCCTTCCCACCAGCCCTTCATATGTAACCCCCTTGCTTTCTCCCAAACTCATGAATTCTTTTTCTTTAATTAATGTCACATGTGTGAATAATATTTATAGAAGAGGTTGTGAATTTGAGATATAGACACAAGAAGTGTTAGAAGAAGACAGGGAATCATGGAAATTATGCAAACACTGTGTATTCATACATGAAATTCTTAAATAAATTAATTTCAAAAGAGTAGAGTAGGGCATGGGAGGGGAAGGGCAGGGTGACACCCTAGGGTCCCCATGAACATTGTCATGTGGCTGGAGAACTCATGGCCACATCAAATACCAAGGTGCCTTTTTAACTCTAAAGCCAGAAGTGTAAAGCTGACCATGAGAACTATAAAACTTACATCCTCAATAATAGCAGCACTCAGCAATTTGGTACAAAACTGCTTCCTAAAATGGCACAGCCTAGTATGTGAAGAACCAAAGAAGTGCCTTTATTTTGTATTATAAAGGTAAAATAAAGTTCAGTTTCACATTCCTGGCAGGGGCTTGCCCAGTTCTAAGAAAGAATAAGCTAAGCACTATCTAAGGACATCTGGATGATTCAACCCTAAGGCAGTAAAACAGCCACCACCACCCCCCCAGGTGAGGTCCAGGAATGTTAAACTGTAAAAAGTCCCTAAGCATGAGCCAGTCAGCAGCACACTTGTACCCTTGTTCCCAAGTAACTCTGCCTTGTGGTTTTTGCCTTTAAAAAGCTTGTGTAATTTGGGGTATTTAGCTCTTCTTTGCCTTGATACATGGGGTGTGGGGAACAAGCTCTCTGCCTGGCTTGTATTGCACTGACAATAAATTTTGCTGCTGCATTTCTGACATCTCTGTCTCTGGTGGTCTCTCTGGGGGTTGAGCTTCAGGCAGAACAGCGTTCAGATTCTGCTTCATGGGGAAGGTAGCTTGTGGTTTTCTATCTTTTCTTCCTTGAGCCATGGATAAGACAGATTAACTGATAGGTGACAAGGGCTGGCTGAATAGCTATACTAGTGTTCACTGTTGCTAGGAATTTTTAGTGTGCCTAGTATCAGGAGAGGTGGTGGTACCCATCAGCATCTGTGGAATATGAAGTTCTGGGCCCTGGAAGAAAAGTGTCAACCCGAAGCTCCATCTGAGAAGAGAGACGCACACTAGGTGTTTGATGTCATGGTGTCTGACCTCAGGCAACTGGTGTGAGAAGGAATTATCCAGCCCAGGTAAGATAGTCTTTCTAGTCTTTTTTCTGAATTTGAATGGATTTTTTAAAAATCTTATCTTTATATTTCAACACTTTTGGGATAGCATATCTACAAACTCTTCCCTGCACAAATTCTCAGTGTTCTCTTTCTCTTTTTAATTTATTGATTCATTAAGCAACCAGTGAGCATTTATTGTCAACCAGAGAGCAGAGCCTAGACTTCACACTCAAAACAGAAGATTATCTCTATTGTTAAAAGCTACTGGAAGTATTAGTTGGGGACCCACAATGAATGGCTGTTTACTTACTCCACTGGCCAGGACCAAATAAATGGGAACAGGCCAAGGTAGCTTTTCCATATTATCATTAATCACAAAGTAACCCAATACAAATGATTTAGTCTAGGTGGGTGATGATTTATTGGTCTCCTAGATGGAAGAAATCCTCATACCAGTGGCCACCTTGATCCTCTAGGATATAGAATGAAGATTTTCATGGTCAAGAGCCTCTTGCTATAGACTCAGTTCTTCACTGTCAGTGAAAGAAAGGAAAGTAAGGAATCCCTGCCATAGGAAGAAGTGTGGAGTTATGAAACTACCCGGCCTTGAAACTAGGGCCATGTTAACCCTAGGTATGTCTAGTGCACATGCTTGCTCTGCTGCCCCCTCATCCGTCTGTGCTTTTACCTTCATCAATTAGTCAATTCTAATATGTTGATCTTGACTGAATGAAGATATTTGGGCTAGAACTGGACCTTAGGCATGAAATTTACACAACACAACACACACACACACACACACCATGTACTTAAGGGTATTTCATTTCTTCTAGGAAAAAATACACTTACATGGTGAATTCCTTTCGGCATTTCAGAGTGGCCATTCTCAGTTCTCTTGCCATGCACTTCCCCCTCAAGGACTGTGATCTCTGACATCAGAACATAGACTCAAACCGGAGATGAGACACTCTGTATCCAGACAGGGCAGAGTTTAAGAAAAGATACATGCCAGCTGGCCTGAAGTTTAGAAAATGCTTCCAGCTTAACATAATTATGTATAGATTCTTTTCAATAGTTTTTCGCTTCACTTTTTTTAATATGTTGAAGAAAATTTGATACCCATTTTGCCTTTTGTTTTTGGAGATATACCTCAAAATGTTTGTTTGACCCATCAAACATTTAGTGGACTCTCAGATGATTTTTATAGTGAGATGAAAGAGGAAAATTCACAAGCTAAAATGTTGATTTACCAAAGGAAAATCAAAACAAACAAAAATGTATTTAAAAAGTTTAGGATATTTCAGAATATGAAATTAATAGTTACGAGATAGACCAATAATTTAGAAAATATAACTGTTCCATTCTTTGTCTCAGCATTATTTCATGAGAAAATTCCATAAATGTTAGAGCTTAATATTCTATTTTGACATTAAAGGGTTTCTTCTCTTTCTATTATTTGTTTAAACTGAAATTTCAAGCTATTCTAAATTTGAAATTTAGAATGGATTGAAGTAACATTTCTTAAAATGTGTTTCATGGAAGAACACAGGTTTCTTTAAAAAAAAAAATATATCTCATTAGGAGCCAGAGACACAGCTCAGCGGTTACGAGTACTGGCTGCTCCTTCAGAGGACCCTTCAGTTTCCAGCCCTGACATGTCACTCACAACTGTCTGTAACTCCGGTCTCAGAGGATCCATCACCCTCTTCTGCCTCTTTGGCACCAAGTATACATGTGGCACACAGAAATGCATGCAGGCAAAGCACACATACACATAAAAGTAAATTAGAACAGAAAACTCACAAAAAACTAAAAGATCAAAATGAGGGTGGGTTGGGAAATTATTCCATAGCGTGTTCTCTCTTGGAAGTTCACAGTGTAAGGATCTGAAGACTCTGGAAAGAAAAAAAAAAGAGGGCAATAGAGAAGATTCTAATTGTGAGTATGTGTGTGTGTGTGTGTGTGTGTGTGTGTGTGTGTGTGTACAGATGCATGTATATGGAGGCCAGAGGAGGCCAAATTTGACTGCTATTCTTCAAGCATCTGACCACATTGTTTGGATACAGGGTCCTTTGTTAGCCTTTCCAAGTAGGCTATGTTGGGTTAGCAAGCCCCAGGATATGCTTGTCTACACATCCCCCAACACTGGGATTCCAAGTTTTACACCATCACACTTGGCTATTTTTTTTTTTAACGTGAGTTCTAGGAACCAAACTTGGGTCTTTGTGTTTGTAAGGCTATTACTTACCACTGAGCCATCTCCCCAGCTAGAGATTTTAATGTTATCTTAACCTCCACCATGAAGTCTGCTCTTTGGAAAATGCTAAGCTTTTTAATAACTGTTTAACCTTGAATATTTTTCCTTTTAAGATAAGAAGAGCTGTGTAATGCTGTAAATGTATGGACCTTTGACTCAAACAAAGGTGACTTCAGACACCAATCCCTCTATTATCAGCACAGACACCGTTTAAATGTCCGGCTCACTTTCTCTAAGATAGACATCCAAATAGATTTGATTGCTTGGGGCTATAGAAAAAATTTAAATGCCAGTTTCTATAAAGTACCTTACATAGTGTGTGGTGTGTAAACAATCATTGGAAGTTCTGGGGTTATGTTTTGCATTGCTTTTGTTAGAGTGGGCTAGTGTTCGCTCCTTCCAAGTATAGATGCTTAAGCCTCGACCTCACTCACTGACAATCGGATCATTGCTAATGAACAGCGTAGGTCAGTCTGGGCTCCTGTTATCTGCTCCAAGCCTGACTTACTATATCAAAGTCTCCAGAGCGTGCTCTTACTTGGAGGCAAGCTCTCAATCCTTCTGTTCTCTCCTCACTCTCGTTCACCTTTCTCAGCTTTTCACCTTTACTGTTTCCCTAACCAGCCAGTTTCTTTTCGTTCACCCTTTATCTTTTATCTGCCTGCCTAGGGCTACCTGGTCCAACCAACGTGTCACCTAATAGCTAAATGATCCTTAAATTTAGGAATCCCTCCAAGTATCCAACTCCAGGATATGATTTCCGCAGAGAGCAGAATTTGAATGTTTACATAATTTGAAGGAAACGAGAAAAAACAAAACACTTAGCTTCCTTGGCAAGCGACCTAATAAAATAGTGAAATTCAAGAAGCCCTTTGGCTGAGACAGCCGGACTGCGCACACAGCAGGAAGAAGCCGTAGATCTGGTGGCAAAGGTTGTGTTTTCTATCGTAAGCATACCTCTTAGCCAAAAGCTTTCTCCCTCAAGGCTGCTGACAGAGGTTTGGCAAAATCTCCTCCTCCGGTTGGCCGATAGGCTCAAGCCCTGTTTTATATTTAACTCACTCCAGTGCAGGAGGGGCTGGCCTGAAGAGACTGTTTATAGAGAGCTGGGCCAACATTCTCATCCGAACTCCTCCTTCAAGTGAGCTTCCTTCTCTCCTGCGTCTTCATCCCACTACTTGGTTTCCGCATTCATCCTGGAGTGAGGACGTGCGGGACAGCAAAGAGACACTGGACGCCAGAGAGGTGTGGGAAAGCCTGGCTGCCAAACCAGGGGACTCCTTCCGATTGGAAAGGGAAGTCAGCTGACGGTAGTTAGTTAAATTTAACATCCTTTCATGTGTAACATCTGACTTCGGGAGGAAAATGAACTTTGCAGAGGGAGAGCCTTCTAAGAGATATTGCATCAGAGGCAAACATGTGGCCATCATCTGTGGCGTGGTGGTGGCGGTCGGATTAATAGTGGGGCTTTCTGTGGGCTTGACCAGGTCGTGTGACTCCTCTGGAGATACTGGGCAGAACACAACCCCAGCTCCTTCCCAGCCTCCTCCTTCTCCAACCAGCACATCAGCCCTGCCTCCCCAGGACCAGGACATCTGCCCTCCTAGTGCAGATCAAAGTGGAGAATGGAAAAACTTCAGGCTGCCAGACTTTATCAATCCGGTCCACTATGACTTGGAGGTGAAGGTACTGATGGAGGAAGACAGGTACACGGGCACAGTGACCATCTCGGTCAGCTTGAGCAAGCCCACACGTGACCTGTGGCTGCACCTCAGAGAGACCAGGATCACTAAGCTGCCGGAGCTGAGGAGGCCCTCTGGGGAGAAGGTACCAATTCGGCGGTGCTTCGAGTATGAGCAGCAGGAGTACGTGGTGATCCAGGCTGAAGAAGAGCTCGTGGCCACCAGCGGCAACAATGTCTACCTGCTGACCATGGAGTTTGCGGGCTGGTTGAATACCTCCCTCGTGGGCTTTTACAGAACCACCTATACCGAGAACGGGCAAGTCAAGTATGTGCTTCTTTGAGCTCAGCTTTCGCGGTATTTATTTTTCTTTCCTCTTGGCTTTCCATTTTTTATTTTATTGCTCTGATCCCTGTCTGCCCTTGGTTTCAATTCTGCTCGCTCATCTGAGATGCAAAATGTATTGCCTTACTGTATTTTGAAAATCTATCACCAAGTGTGAAGGTCATGAGTGGAGTGCTATCTCTAGTCTGAGTTTTCTGGTGTTTCTGTTTGTTTGTTTTTAATAGCATTGGTTTAAGTTGAATTATGGCGGGATAAAGAAAGTGAGTTTGTTGTTGAGGTTCATATAAATAAAGAAGCAAGCTACAGATAACTTGTGGAAAGAAAGGAAGGGTCACTATGGAGACAAGGGAAGAATTAGTGCTGGTAATTCTGGGGTCATAGATGGTGAAAGACAGAAACGTCCATCCATGCACAAAGGAGATACTGAAGGTTAGGGCGAGAAGGAAGCAAAGGTCAAGATGGACACAAGAGGACACTTGGGAAAAAAGCCCAGAGGGAGAAACAGCTCAGGCCTGCTTGTTGACAAATCATGGGGTAGAGCTGAAGTTATCGGTCCAGGATGCCCATGATGTATCATCTGAGTGATGTTCCTACCTTTTAGTTGATATTGGAAACAGAAGGAATTGGTGTAAAAGAAGTTGGGTGTAGAAGTTCACTTTTAGACATGCTAAAGTCTGTTAGACACAGTAGAAATTTGAGTAAATACTTCTGAAGCAAAAAGCTGAAGTTTATGATAAAATTTAGTAGCTGTGTAAAAAGTGTATATATGGGGAAATTATCACACACATATGTGTATACTCCATTGCGAGGTTCTGATCTTGAAATTTGAGCTGTAGTCAACCAATTCTCAGCTCATGGAAAGTTATCAGAAGAGTGAAGTTCAGGAAGAAGCCTTGTTGCCAGGCAAATGATTTTTCTTTACTTTGGAAGCAGGGAAATTTCTCTTGGCCTTGAGCATAAAAAGCAACACAATTTGGACTTAAATGATGAACTGGTTCATTCAGTGCTCTATTCAACTCCATTGAGATGTGAGTGAGCAGCCTGCTTCAACTAAACAGCTCATGTGCATGACTTAACAGACTGGAAACACAGCATTGGTAGTTGCTGCCCCTTTGCTTAAGGATTTAAGCCAGACTTTGCTGTTTGTCTTGTTGGCTCACATTATTAAGTTGCTGAACATAGCCTGGGAGTCATTGTTGGGAGCATAGTGTCAGTGATTTATGCGATATCCCAGAGTTGTTTGGAGTTTTCTTTTCTAAAGTTGATTCAGAGTGAGCAGGGATGAGAGTTATGGCATTGCTTCTTCCTCAGCTTTCTTGAAAGCATATTGGTCTGATACAGTCGAGGAAAGAAGACAGAGGTTCTCCCTGATGGTGAGTTAATAAACTGTAAGGAGTAAGATTTTAAAGTCAGTGAGTGACTTATTAGTGTGGCCCAGGGAGCCCCCCCCCCAACACCTCGAGAGAAGTGGTTTCCTCAGCACATTTGCCTGGTGTAATTAATTGCTAAGAACACTGCAGAGTCACTCCTGTGTGTCTCCAGCTGTTCTTGGGCATTTCTCATCTATTTGTAGCCCAGCTCAGATTTTAAAAAGGATGTTTAATTGTGAAATGAATATCGTGATCCAAAATCTCTCTATATTGCTATCTTATATACTTTTAAAAATTGTTTAGCATTTAGGAAATTCATAGTTGGCCATCTATCAACAGAATTTTGAGTTCTCCAGTGGTCTGTGGGAGAAACAAGAAACAAGTTACCATTTCTTGTTGTTTTGGTTTGGTTCTTTTTTGAGACAGGGTCTCACTACGTGACTCTGGTTATCCTGAAACTCACTGTGTAAACCAGACTGGCTTCAAAGACACAGAGATCTGCCTGCCTCTGCCTCCCAAGTGATGGAATTAAAGACATGCACCACTAAGCCTGGCACAAGTTACCATTTTAAATATGGTTATATTCTAATAGGACTTACACACAACATCTGTTTTTCTTTTTTTCAGTAAATAGTCCAGCCAAATAAATAAATTTTAAATACTTTAGATTGCAGAAAGCACCAGGTCAGAAAGTCTGGGACCGTGAGGTAGTACAAGTGTTAATCCCAAAGATTTGAGAAAAAAGACCACCAACCCAAATCATCATGGCCCAATTAATTAAAGCAAGCTTTTTAAATTTGTGTATATGGGCTGTCTCCCCCTAAAGGTAAGGTTCAAGATATCAGCTTTGGACATGAAGAAGATAGTGGCTTTATAGCTCAGGGGTAGGGGGTTTCCAAATGGGGAATTTGGCAGGCAAAATCGTGGGGTTGCAGGAACAGAACATAAACAGAAGTTACTTCAAGGTATGTCAGACAAGACTTACTCTGATGACTCTGTTTTACACACTGCCTGAAGACACCAGATCAGGTTTTATGACTTGCTGAAGGTCACATGTGGGAAGACAAAAGATTAGAATCTCGGAATTTTTCTTTTAAAATCACACGGTGCTGCACTTTGACAGGGGGGTGTGTATATGGGGGGGTACAAATTTTGCCTGCTGACAGTGTCATTCACTTTCCCTACACAACCAGGTCTTCATAATTGTGCTAGACTCATTGTGACTGCTGGAAAGACCATGGAGAGCAAACAGACGAGCTGTACTGAGACACCCTCTGCACAAGCATGAGCAGGAACACTTGACTTTGGGAAAACAATTGGAGAGGGAACTATTTACAAGGAGAGTGTAAAAGGATTAAAATCCTCTTCTCTCACCTGGGTCCTCAGGAGTTTTGACTCAAGCATCTTGCAGAGAGTTGATATTTGAGAAACCTACATGATGAACTGTTGCCTGGAAGTGTACCTCCACTCCCTGCTTATTCTGGGTTTTTGTGATGCCCTTGCCTGAGCCAGATTTCACACACACACACACACACACACACACACACACACACACACGTCTCTCTCAACACTTTGCTGGTTTATTTCTGAAGCGGACTAAGATGAAACGTGATTGTTCCTTTTCCTTCATTTTTTTTTCCCTTAGAGGGAAAAAAATCAGAAGTCAAAGTAATGCAAATGCAAAAAGCAGCTGAGCAGTAGGGGTTGTTCCTTATGTCTTATCATAAGGCTTCCTACACAGGGAAAATGTGAAGGACTTTTCATAGTCTGATGCATTTACAATCCAGTATAATCTACAAAAGATTGAAAATAAAGGTTTTTTTGCATGACATGATGGCTCATGCCTTTAATCCCTGTAGAGGCAGAGGCAGGTCCTGTGAGTTCAAGGACAATTTGCTACATAATGAATTTGTGGGCAGCCGAGGCTGCACAATGAGACTCTGTCTCAAAAAACATATCAAAACAAAACACAATGAAATTTCTGTTTACTGAACTGTGAACATCGCACTAACCAATAATTATTCTGTTGCAGAACAGACCTTTGGCTAAAGCTTTTCTTATGTAACTTGATTTTCAAAAAAACACAAGCAACCACAAAAACCCACTTCAAACTTATAGAAGCCTTACAAGAATAGTATTTAGAACATCTACAAATAATTTACCCAGATTCACCAATTATTTACATTTTGTCCCTTGTGACCCTTTTTTCTCTCTCTCTAAACTCATTTACATCTTGACATCAGGGTATTTTTCTTAAGTACAAAGCATTGTCTAACACCTATATAGCAACTTAAAAAAAAAAGCAAAGCATTTAGCATCAATTATGTGACCCAGCGTTCATAATCAGGTTTCTTCAGTTAACCCAGTAATAGCCTGTCAGTTTTTCCTCTTCCCAGCAACCCCCGCCCCCCGGAAGTGTGTTCAGTACTACAAGTACCTGTAAGCCCAAGTTCTTCGTCTTTCTAGACGTCAATAGTTCTGAAGAGCATGGGCCAGTTATTTTGAGAACACTCTCAGTTTCCATTTGTGTGACTCTTTTTAATAATCTTTAAAAAAAAATTCAGATGAGCATTTGTCTCAGGGCCATCAAAGAAGTGAAGCTGTAAAGTTATTTGGCAGCTTATACAGCTGTTTATAAGTCAGTTATTGTTGTTGATGTTACTTTTTAATCCATGCCCTTTAGGTAATTTCCAACAGCTTCTTCAGAGTGACAGCGACAAAGTTTGTAGGTCATTTTTTTTTTTCAGAGAACATTGGAAACATGTAAATACATCTTTCCCAATTCTTTTGGGTAAAGGATTTTGGAAGGTTTTCTAAATCTGGTATCCTTTCCAAAATTTTTGGTCTCTAAGAGTTTGGGATGTGTTTCATTGGTAGAGTGTGTGCTTGGCATGCTAAAACCCCAAAGTCAGTCTCTAGCATTGCAAAATACAATGTCTATAATCTATTTAAAGACTTTAAATCAAACTTGAAATCAAAGAAAAGAGTTCATGGACTGCCCTATTTAGCTTCTCTGCTGCTGTGATTAAATACTGACCAAAACCATCTTAGGAAGGAGGATTTGGCTTATGCTTTCATGTCACAGACATGACATGAGATAGAAATTGAAACAGAAATCATGGAGGAATGTTACTTAGTGACTTAGTCTCCATGGCTTGCTCAGCCTGCTCTCTTTCTTTCTTTTTAAAAAAGATTTATTTATTTATTATGCACAAAGTATATAGAAGAGGGCACCAGATCTCATTACAGATGGTTGTGAGCCACCATGTGGGTGCTGGGAATTGAACTCAGGACCTCTGGAAGAGCAGTCCGTGCTCTTAACCACTGAGCCTCCTCTCCAGCCCACAGCCTGCTTTCCTATGGAACCAAGGACCACCTTCTGGGGACTAGCACCACCTATGATGGGTGAGGTCCTCAGGAAAATGCCCACAAACACACCCACAAGCACATGCGATGGAAGTAATTCTCCCAATAAGGTTTTCTCTCCCACCTGACTTCAGTTTGTTAAATTAGATGAAACTACCCAGAGTAATGGTTCCATTTCCCAAAGGCCCCTGTCACCAAGCCTGGTGACCTGAGGTTTATGACTAGCACTTACATGGTGGAAGGAGAGAGCTGTTTTCTGATCTTCACACACTCCCCTACATAAATAAAATGTAAAAAGTAGTTAGAAGGAGGAGGAGGAAAAGAATGAGGAGAAGAGAGAGGAGGAAGAGGAGGAGGAGGGGGAGGAGGAAGAAGAAGAAAGAAGAAAGAAGAAGAAGAAGAAGAAGAAGAAGAAGAAGAAGAAGAAGAAGAAGAAGAAGAAGAAAGGATTTATATGTTCCTTGTATTCCCATTTTGGTGTTCCAGTTCCCATTTTGGTGTTCCAGTTCCCACAAGAGGTTTGGCAAATTGTAATCCTGTCAGGCAGATATCTCTGTCTTTCTGACTCTTTCCCATGATTCTTTGAGTACTTCTTACTTACTTGCTGTGACGAGAGAATGTAGGTCCTCATGGACCTCTTGCCCATCCCTAGAAGAGCCCCCCTGAAGGAGTCCTAGCTCCTGTTAGTAGAGAATTGCATTTGAAATTCATCATTTGGAAGCAAAATATCTGCAATGCGTATTATAAGTATATACACGTATGTGTATGCTGTGTATATAAGTATATACACATATGAGTATATGTGTATATATAAGTATGGTGTTTGTACTACCTTCAGAAAAATGAAAAGTTCTAATAATTTAGTTTTTTGTTGTGGTAGTGTTTTTTTGTCTTTTTTGTTCTTGTTTTCTATGTTCTCTCTCTCTCTCTCTCTCTCTCTCTCTCTCTCTCTCTCTCTCTCTCGTGTGTGTGTGTGTGTGTGTGTGTGTGTGTGTGTGTGTGTGTGTGTGTGTTTTGTTAAAATAGGATCTGGCTTGAAACACAAAGTGATCTTTCGATTTCAGCCTTCTCAGTGTTAGGATTACAAGGTGAAACACCCCTCCAGGTGCTTTAGCTTAGAATTCTTATGACACAACTTCTTTAGATCATGAGAACTAATGTTACCCTTGTACAAATTATTGGTAACATCCATCAGTGTTACCTTGCTTCTATTGTTTTTATTTGCTATTCTTCCCAATGAGCAAATTTATGATCATGTTGTCTTACTGTAAATATACATTTAAAGTGTGAACAACAGTATTTTGACTTTGAAATTCTAGAAATGACAGTTTAGTGGATACGAGCACATGTGTAGTAGCAGCGATCAGGAATGCTGCTGCATTTTCAAAAGTGGGATTTTTAAAGAGCCATGCAAGAGATTATGTCCAGGACTTTGCACATACCAAGTAGGTGATCTCCCACTGAGTTACATCTTCAGCCTTCATAATGGGGCTTTAGGCCAGGTTGACACCTCACTAGGGAGAAGGCTCAGCATCTATTCTGCCTGAAAATGAACAGGAGTTCTGTCCTTAGTGCAGCATCAGCATGGAAGAATGTGTCACTGGGGCAGAAGGAGGGGTGCTGGAAGATACTCCTCCACTCTGTGACAGGACCCACCTGCTCACAGCTCCCAACACAGAAAAAGACAACTAGATGTGCTGTTTGCCTCCTTTTTGCTCAGTGACTTTGCATCCAGTAGCCTCAAAATTCTAAAACCCTCTGACAGACATTTGATAGATATTTAGATGGAGCGCATTAAAAGAATGTTAATAGTTATAATAATGTGGCTCATATTTTCTATAGAAATAGAAATATAGAAACTGTCAGAAGCAGCAGTGTGCATCTCGTCTGTGTTTATTCCTAAGGAGCATAGCGGCCACTGACCATGAACCAACTGATGCTAGGAAGTCCTTCCCTTGTTTTGATGAACCCAACAAGAAGGCAACTTACAATATATCCATCATTCACCCCAAAGAATACTCAGCACTTTCAAATATGCCAGTAGAGGTGAGTATTTTTAAATTTTATTTACGCACATACATTGTTTGCAATATTACTTGAATTACTTGATTTACCATAGAAGAAACTGTAAATTCTTTTTTATTTGTATTTTTTAGTTTTTTTGAGACAGGATCTTTGTAGCTTTGAAGCCTGTTCAGGCTGGCCTCAAAGATCCACCTGCCTCTGCCTCCCAAGTGCTGGGACTAAAGGTGTGTACCACCACTTCTGGGCAGAAACTCTGAATTTTAAAACTAAATATGCTATAGCTATCAATTTAAAAGATTAAGGATATATCTTAGCAATCATTTTTTTTCTTTGACTCTAGGAAATGTCAACTTATAATATCACAGTCCGGTAATAAATTCACCTTAAAATTTTTAAGGAAGAAAGAATACAATACATTTAGATTGGCTGGGTGCTCTGCTTAACTACATACCACATTTTTAAAAAATCAATGATACACTTAAAGTTTTCTAGACCATACTCACTATTTTGGCTTTTCAGTTTAATACAACACTTTTTTAAATAGATAAAGCTATTTTTTAAAATCACTACTTCAATTCTTAGTTGTACAAGCCAACTCCAGAGAACATTATGCCCACAGATTTTTCTGTTGAAGGAATATGTCAAACACTGAATTAATCATAGGCTACAATAATTCTGTCTGGATACTTGTTAACATAGGATTCTTTTCTGAATTTCCTCTTCATAATGGGTGGCATGGTTAACTAAAGATCATTACCTTGAAGTTAAGGTTTAGTATACATATCACACATTTGATTCATAAAATAATCAGGCTCACTTTATCCCATAATTGTTCTCTACCTGAAATTACACCTCTCTCTTTCTGATTTCACTATCTGAACTATCACTGAAACCCATCCTTCTTTTTTATTTTTTAATAAATATTTACTTTTATTTTATGTGAATTGGTGTTTTGCCTGTATATATAACTGTGTAAGGGTGTCAGATCTTGGAATTACAGACAGTTGTTAGCTGCCATGTGGATACTGGGAATCTAACTCAGGTCCTCTGGAAGAACAGTCAATGCTCTTAACCGCTGAGCCTTCTCTCCAGCCCAAAACACATCCTTCTAATAATAAACTGCTCCTTGAAAAACACAAACTAAACCAAGAGAGCAAACATACAAAGATTAAAATGTAAAATGTCCTCGGTTTCAGAATGAATCCATTTATCAGATATTTTTCTCCCTTTGGGCACCTGAGAGATTAAGTTTGTATTTGGGAAGAAAAAGTAAAGGATAAAATTCAAGTCTGATACATCAATTGAAAATGTGTGGTCGGAGAACAGGAAGCAGCAGGATGCCTTGGAGCAGATGAGGTAAAACGAAGTCAGAGGGAGAAAGAAGACAAGCTGATGTTCCTTCTTTCTTCGTGACCTAGTCATCTCAAAAGACTATACATCTTTAATTCCACTAGATTCAAATACTGGCTGGGAGAAAAATGACTCTCGAGGTCAGTAAAAGATAGGTCTAAACCCTCACCAGTAAACCTTTATTGTAACTTTTCTCTCTGGAGCATGCGCAGACCTACAAATGGTAACAATGTTCCCATCTAGAGAGTGGTTATAGGGAGATGTGCAAATGTTTGACCTATGGTAGCAAGAAATTGGCAGGTGCTTAGGGCTGGTAGTTGATTGACAGGAGGGTAGTAGAACCTTGTAGGGAAAAAACTGAGACGGTTAGTAGTTGTGTCAAACAATAGAATCCTCTCTGACTTTGATGCCCACACCATGGCTCTTCCATGTAGACAACTGGAATTGGAAGAGAGAAGCCAACGCTGGTTGTTCACATACTAGTTACCCCTTTACACACAACAAACAGGCTGCTGCCCAATGAATTCTTCCTCCTACCAGACTTTCAGCCCATTCTTCACTAAGGAATCAAGTTTCCCTTAAAACATGGTCAGCATTATGTGGTTTTTGCAGAAATATGAACTCCTTCCTACTTGATATCAGTTAAACTTACATTTTCCTGAGAAATCTGATACAATGTGTAGTTCAGCCACTTTCATGGTGTTGAAAATAAGGTGATGTTTTCTACAGCCTTTTTATTATTACTACTTATCATTGGACTCCTGAACATTGAAAATGAACTTCTAAGTAGGGAGTGGGGCTTAGGGTACCAGTTTGTTTGTCTTAATCATTGTTGATCTTACAATAAGTAAACCATGGTCTTTTGTTTTCTGTAGAGAGAAGAAAGTGTGGATAACAGCTGGAAGAAAACCGTTTTCATGAAGTCTGTCCCCATGAGCACTTATCTGGTGTGCTTTGCTGTACATCAATTCACCTTTATACAGAAAATGTCCAAGAGCGGCAAACCAGTGAGTCTGATTAGATTGCAAAAACTTATCACCAATGCATCTGTGGTTAACTTTCTGGCTTTTAAAAGTAATTGCTTATTGGTTTTCCATATAACAGGCAGGAAACCTTGTCAGCCATCAGGTTTTGGGAGTTCAGTAAACAACACGGAAATGCTCATGTTTCAGGGACATGGGTGATAAACAAAAGTGACACAAAGATGACACAAAGATGACAGGCATAAATATGCACAGGTTTGAAATATTTTAAAGGGGAAATTCACAGAAAATTCAAAATCAGTTCCTTCTAGTCCAGCACAAGTATGTTAGGCTACATGGCCCTCCACAACTGAGTTACGTGCATACATGTTAGAAGAGCTTTTAGGTAGAGAGGGGGTAGGGAGGTGAATATTCTGGAAGCAACAGGAACTGACCAGTTTATGGTGTCATTTTTATAAGTAATTATTGTTTGTTTGGTTTTTGAGATAGGGGTTCCTCTTGTAGCCCTGGTTGTCCTGGAACTTGCTCTGTAGATCAGAATGGCCTTAAACTCAGAGGTCTGCCTGCTTCTGCCTCCTGAGTGCTGGGATTAAAGGTGTGCAGCACCCGCGTCTATATGTAATTGAATTAAGGCAGCAACTTCCTGTGACCCTGACTCAAGAAAAACAAACATGTATTTCAAAGTACAGAAGTTTTAAACCAACACATTGATACAGAAACATTTAAAAAAAATCAACAAAATATCCGAAGTATTTTTGAAAGTATGAGCGTATGTTTTTAAATTACAGCTTCAATAACTTCTTTAAATTTTTTTTACAATTATTTATTTACTATAGGCATGCCTGAGTGTGTATGAGTGTGCATGTGTGAATGTGCATGCATGTGTATATTGTGCTGCAGCATGGTGTGGAGGTCAAAGGACACCTTGTGGGGATTTATTCTCTACTTCTACCAAGTAAGATCTGGGGATTGAGCTTGGATCTTCAGAGTGTCACTAAGTCCCTTTATCTGGTGATTTATCCTGCTATCCCAATGGCTTTCTTCTGGAAACCCAAACCATTTTTACCTACAAGTTTTTTTGTTTGGAGGCTAGAGTGATGGTGCAGAGGTTAAGAGTCCTGGCCTTTCCTGAGAACCTGGATTTGATTATCAGCACCCACATGGCTCACAACCATCTGTAATTCTAGCTCTAGAAAATATGATTCCCCTTTCTGGCTACTCAGGGACCAGGCATGCAATGATATACAGACATACAAGATATAACATGCAGGCAAAACACCCATACACATAAAATACTTTTTTAAAATTAAAATTTTTTGGTTTGTTTTAGAAACTCCCATTTTGTTATTATTTAAATTCTTGTTTTCTCTAAGAAGCAAGTCAATTAACTTCTATAACATATATATGTATGCATATATGTAGCCAAATATATATGTATGTATGTATGCACACACAGCATTCTTCACAGCATGCATTTATATTTTTTATATATATTTTTCATATTTTTAAAGGTTTTTGATTTTTAAATTTTTAAAAGTTTTCATTGCTCCTTCAATTTTTGAAATTTATTTTCTTTTCTATTATGAATAAAGCCATATTTTTTATCCATATATTCCCTTGTTCAAACTCCCTTCCCCTCCCACTCTTCCCAGTCAATCTCTATTCTCCCCATCTCCTTATCTCCTTCCCAGGAAGGGCAGGAGGTTCCAAGGTGGCTTAGTTCAGAATCCACTCCAGGCAGATCTGCTTTCCTCATCCCAACATCAAGACTGGGTCAGGTGTTCTGGAGGGAATAGGCTCCAAGGTTCCGGTCCAAAGTGTTTCAGATCCCAAACTGTTCAGTGGTTGTGGTTTGCAGCTTGGGAATGAGAATTGGTGTTTTGCCTGCATATATATCTGTGTAAGGATGTCAGATCTTGGAATTACAGACAGTTGTTAGCTGCCATGTGCATGCTGAGAATTGAACTCAGGTCTTCCGGAAGAACAGTCAGTACTCTTAACCATTGAGCCATCTCTCCAGCCCTACACCATGCATTGCATTTATAAGGAAGAAGTCACTACCTCATCTTATAGATGAGAAACTTTAAGCCAAGGAAGTTTAAATGCTTTGCTGAAGAACCACCTGAGGAGTGGGAGGGAATCTTGTTCTATATTCTTTCTAAAACATCATGTTCTGCTAAGGTTTCTGGGAAATGTGATGCTCTGAAAATATCATTGCTTTATCAACAATCATTGCACAGTGAGGGCCAGATGTTTTTACTTCCCATGAAACTTGCTCCTGAAAGAAACTACCTTTATTTAGGTATTGATTGGGTCACTATTGAGACAGGCTAAAACTGGGTTTCCAATATCCAAATTATAGTGAGTGGGGGAACATAGCGACCTTTCACTTGGGGTTCAAGAGGATTGATCTGGCTCAATTTTTTCTCATGCCACATAGCCATGTATACTGCTTAACCCCCTCCCCCCACCCCAGTTCCTAAAGATAATACTGAGTCCTGGAGAAAATAGCATTGATAAAGGAAATAGCTTTTCTAGATCCTACTTTGCATAGTCAGTGGTATATCCCTGACTTGATGTAAAGTTGAATCCGTTAGTGAGGTTCATGTCTTTTTCCACTGTCATAACGAATGTGGAATATTTATTCAGTGCTTCCTTTAGTACCCAGACTTTGTCACAGACAGATGTTTTTCACATTAAGTTTTTACAATATGATTATATTCTGAGCACTTTTTTTCTGTTTGGAGTAGAACATCAAGACAAGGCAGAAAGGCTGAGCAATTCCTCTATGCTCATATAGTTTTATGAGTCAGAATGCAGCCAAACAGCCAGCAGAGGACATTACACTCTGAGGTCCTTTCTAATAGCAACTGTGAGCTTGAATTTCCGGATGACTCTCTCCCTGAATCCCCCTGGAGCAGCTCTGCCAGCTGCATGAGTCATTATGGTGTGTATCAACTTTTGGCTAGATTCTGAGGATGGATTTCAAGTAAAGGAATAGAGCAACCAAGTGGAAAATACAGTTTTGCAAAAGATCCCAACAATAGTAAATACTTTTTAAATGGCTCTCCTGTGCAAGTTGGCAGCAGAATGCTCTTTTTAAAACCATCAGCACTTTCGATACTTGGGAGGAAGATATCCTATAATGACATTCCTTCCTGAGGAAGATATCCTATAATGACATTCCTTCCTGATCACCTAGGTCATAAGAGAACTCAACTGCCTTCTGAAATTCCCTACATCCTCTAGTCAGAATTTAGCAAAGTGTTCTGAAGCTGAAGCCAAGGGGGGGCGCCTTGCCCTCTTCATCTTCTGCTACACTGTGGTGAAGTCTCCCCTAAAAGTTGGGAGTAAGACAGAACCTCACCTCATGTGCATGCTGATGCTCCCTGGAGACTTCTTTTATATTTGGAAGCTCTCTCTACTCTTGTCGTGTTCACTTTGAACTGAAGGCTAATGTTGACGTTCCAGAAGTAAAGTCTCCCAGGGTGATGCTCACTTCTGAGAGAAGCACAAGAAAACCAGCCTCCTTAAATCCACCGAGATGTGACAGATATACCTGTATCTTATAACCCTTTAAAAAATGAGTTTAATCAATCTGTAGCGAAAATTACCTAGTAAGGGAAGACGCAGGTGGGCAGTCCCCTATCATGAATGACACCTTGCCCTGCTGGTTTTTATCTTGCATTTCTCTGAGTCTTACTGTCATCTCAAGTGGTTCTCAGAGGTGAGAAAAGTCCCACATAATCATTTCACCCCCACTGGCAGAGTCTCCCACATACTGGTTTTTCCTGGATCACATTGTCATACTCTCCCACATAAGAGTTTTTCTGCATCATGAGCACAGATATCTATCATTTGGAATTCCTCTAAAATATTTTGTCTAAAATACATTTTTAGAAAGAGAGAAAAACAATTCTTCATTTAAAACTGTCTATTGTTCCTCGTGGACTATTTTCTATGACAAATTTTCACTGTTTTACATTACACATCCCTAGAGCATCATACACATACTTCAATTTTAAAAAATAATTTTAATTAAATATAATTATCTCATTTCCCCTTTTCTTTCCTCCCTGCAATCCTTCTCATGTCCTCCCCCTCCCCCCCAGAAAGCATGAAGGAGGGACAGTTTCAGAATCTCTGTGTCTAGAATTCTACGTAGGCATGAAGCCTTGCTACTTATGGTTGTTTCCTCCATCACACTGAACTTATTGTTGCCTAGATGAAATGCATTGTTATAGACCATGCATGCTATTGTTTTTTGTTTGTTTTGAAGACATAGACTATATTTAGGACATATTATTTTATGTGGATGAGTATTTTATCTGTATACCGTGTGGGGGTCTGGCAGCCCTGGAAGCCAGAAGAGGGCATCAGGTTCCCTGGAATGTGAGTTACATTGTCTGTGAGACACCACATGAGTCCGAGGAATTAAAACTAAGAGTTACCAGTGCTCTAATCTCTCCAGCTCCAGGTTTTAAGTTTTTTTTCTTTCTTTTTTAATTATTATTATTATTATTGTTATGAACAAAGAAGTCACACTTTCTAACCTTGTATATCCTTATTCAAGGTCCCTTCCCCCTCCCACCACATCAGGTCATTCTTTCTTCTCCACAAATCCCCATCCCCTCCCTGGGGAGGCAGCAGGCAGTCCCATGGTCCCACTGCCCCAATATTGCTTAGTTCAGTCTCCACTCCTGGCAGATCCAGTTTTCTCCCCGCTCCCTCAAGAGTGAGTCAGGTGTTCCTCTAGGGGGAGTGGGACCAAGGAGTCAGTCCAGGGTGTATCTGATCCCAAGCTGTTCAGTGGTTGTGGTTTGCAGCTTGGGCATGCTTGGCTTTTTTCTTGTTTGTTTGTTTAGAGACCACCAATGAGTGAGTACATCCCCTGCTTATCTTTCTGAGTTTGTGATACCTCGCTCAGGAGGATATTCTCCAAATCCATCCATTTGCCTGCGAATTTGAGGATATCATTTTTTCTTACTGCTGAGTAGTACTCCATTGTGTAGATGTACCACAGTTTGTTAATCCATTCTTCAGTTGAGGGACATCTAGGTTGTTTCCAGGTTCTTTCTATTACAAATAATGCTGCTATGAACATAGTTGAGCTAATACCTTTGGAGTGTGAATGTGCATCTTTAGGGTATACACCCAGAAGTGGTATTGCTGGGTCCTTGGGGAGATTGATTCTCAATTTTCTGAGAAACCGCCATACTGCATTCCAAAGTGCCTGAACAAGCTTACACTCCCACCAACAATGGAGGAGTGTCCCCCTTGCTCTGCATCCTCTCCAGCATAGGCTGTCCTCTGTGTCTTTTATCTTAGCCAATCTAACAGGTGTCAGATGGTATCTCAAAGATGTTTTGATTTGCATTTCTCTGATGGCTAATGATGATGAGCACTTTTTCAGGTGCCTTTCAGTCATTCGTAATTCTTCTGCTGAGAATTCCCTTTTTAGATCTGAACCCCATTTTTTGATTGGGTTATTCAAAGTTTTGGGCTCTAGATGCTTGAGTTCTTTATATATCTTTGAGATCAGTCCTCTATCACTTGTAAGATTGGTGAAAATCTTTTCCCATTCTGTAGGCTGTTGTTTTGTCCTATTGACAGTGTCCTTGGCTTTACAGAAGCTTCTTAGCTTCAGGAGATCTCACTTATTGATTGTTGGTCTTAGTGTCTGTGCCACTGGTGTTATATTTAGGAAGTGGTCGCCTGTACCAATTCGTAGAAGTGTATTTCCCACTTTCTTTTCTATCAAGTTTAAGTTTTATGTTGTGTATCTTAACCTTGGCATTTCCCTTCACAAGAATTATCTAACTAGAAAACAGAGTTTATATATATATATATGTATGTATATATATATGAGCATATTTTTAACATCATATTTTGAACTAATTCACAAAGATTTCCCTTGCTCTGTTGTGTCAATACTTTACATAACTATTTATCATACGTTCATTAAGACTAAGAAATTTATATTTATACAATGAATTTGTACAATGAATATTTACACACTATTGACTAATCAACAGCCTTTTCTTTGGATCTCAGCAGCTTTCCTGTCACTGTTCTTGTTTTATTCAGTATCTGGCAGACAGTCCTTCTGCTACACAGAGAGTCCATACCTTTTGTGTCCTCTCTTAACTCATGAATTGATGCTCGCCATGGTTCTCATAGACATTCCAGGGGGGCTAGGAACACCTCCATGGTTATGGGAGCAGTTTGGACACAGAAAGGCATCTCCACACCGTTGAAATGCACTGGTTGGGTATTCCGTAGGCTGTTTCATTTGGCTTTGTGATTCTCTTTGAAGATTCCATTAGGACTTTTGTTTTGGAGGATGCCACAGAGATGAGGAACCCTTCTTGTCCCATCATGGTAGTGGAAGCATGACATTCTGTGGGATCTAAGTTAGTCAGCATGGTGCAAACCACCTTTTCTGCAGGAACTCATCCTTCCACTGTTCTGCACTCTGCCCCTTAAAAGCTGTCACTTCATGCAGTCCACATCCTGGGCAAGGGACTAGAGTGCAAGACTGTCAGACTCTGTACACTTGTCGTAATCACCACAGCAAGCAATAAATAATTAGAAGCATTTCAAGGCTCTGTAAATACCCTCTTTACTCTTGGTGGTTTTGACTTCTCATTAAAGCAGTAGATCTTGTCTATAGCAATTATTATGGTATGTAAAAGGTGATTTTTAAAATTTCCCATGCGGCCATTTTAGAGGCAGAAACAGGTGACTCTAAGGAGCTCAATGACCCACAAGCATAGGATATTTGCTAGAAAACAATGTTGATGTAGCAGTTTTATTTGTGTGTTTCCAAGTTTGCTTTCTGATGTGATGTATTCTTCCTCAATTTTGCTCTCATCTTATCTAGAGATAAATTGGTATATAAGTATATATACATATACACACATAATACACACAAATATATATATATATATATATATATATATATATATATATATACATACATATATAAAACCCTTAGCACTGTAGTGGTTGTTATTATTGTAACTCTGCAGATTCCAAATGTGTTCAGAACGCCAAGGTTAACATGTCTACTTAGGAAGACCTGGAAAGCCCAGGGTGCTCCCTGATGCCACATGACCTTTTGCTGGCAGCTCTCGTAAGTCACAACAAGTTATATGACACTTGGTTATTGTTAATGTTATAACAATATAAGAATAAAAAAAAGGTGATGGTGTGACCATAATAGAAGCCAGAAAATTAGGAGTTCAAGACCATCCTTGACTACATGGTGAGTTAAAAGCAGGCTTGGATTACATGAGCTGTCTCAAAATACAAAGAGCATAACAATAAACACACATCAAACCACAATCTATAAAGAATGCATTGCATCATACAGGCAAAACTTGAAAGCATACAAACAAAGAAAACTAATACATCACTGTTGCTTCTACCAAACACTCCTTTCCCCTAACTTTCTGCCCTACTAAGATGTTTAGAACACAGACATAAAACTTAGCACAGTGGTGTCATCTTCAATAATATCACATAATATACATGGATGTATGGAGTGAAAGTTGTGTAAAACATCTCTTTCTCATTCAGGCTCTCTTGGCATTCTTCAGTCATGTCCTTATGGAGTACCCATGTACTCAGGAAGATGCTAAGGCCCAAAAGGGGAAATATTCTGTCTCTGGGCTGAGATGTGAGTCAGAGGCAGCCACCATTACCAAGTGACACCTAAGTATGCTTCCCTATATGTTCTGATGATACCCTTGTGAGAACCCTGGCTGTCTCCCTCAGTTTAGGGTCCTATATGGTTCTGGGCTACTTCCTGGGTGTGTCTTTCTGAAATGGTTCAGATGAGACCCTGAAAACCTCCAACAGGTGAATGTCAGTGAGAAATATGGCTCTTGCTTGCCAGGAGTGAGAGTGGCCATAAGTTTTTATCATCTATAAAATATAAACAGCACAGGTAGTGATATGGATTATGCTGGGTCAAAAGGTCAGCTACAGATTAACATTCCTGGGAAAAACCAGGATGTATGATTAGATTTTCAAGAGAAAATAGTTAATAGACAATAAAGATGGGAAGGCAGATACAGCTGGCCTGTATAGCATCCTCAGGTCCTGGCTTGGCTTTGATGCAGGTGATGGTGGCAATGGTACCCGGCAGTCTGAAAGCTGGTCCTTTCTGTTTGTAGAGTCTTCCCAAGTTAAGGGTCCTGATCCAACCTCTACACAATTCATGGTCTAGCCTCATCACTCTTCCTGAAAGAAGACCCTTCCAACCTGGATAACTTTCCTCTTGTCTTTTGAGACAGGGCATTCTGGATACCTTTCCAGTCTCTGTCCCACCTATTACCACAGTGGAAACTCTGTGCTCTGTTTAGTTCCTGGCTTTCTGAAATTATTTCTGAAAGCCTTTCTAAATTAAGCTCTTGAAAACTGAATGGTTTGGCTTTTGTGTTCATTGTGTGGATACCAAGAACCTATTCTTTTGTATTTCAAAAGTATAAAGTTCATTTCCTCCTGTCCTCTCATTCTCCATTGCTCTTAAAAGCAATGTGGGTACCAGCATGTGCTGTCACCATGCCGAAGGAAGTGCAGGCAAAGAGAATCACCAAGGTTTATAATTGACCATGTTATCCATGGCACTGATTCTAGCAATGAGACCCAGAACTTCAATGTTTCAAGCAAGTACTATGGTAACATTATCTTAGTCACTCCATGTTGCCTCTCGGTGACAGCTGTTATCTCCATTGTGCAGTTAACAAAAGGAAAGCTTCAGCTTTACTAGTAGAGAAAAAAGGCAGTGTGATGATGTGGGAACCAAACTTGTTCTGAATTCTGCTCCTGTTTGTTTCTTGCACTTTGCATTGGTTATTTTTCTATGCTGTGATAATGCACCATGACCAAGGCAACTTATAAAAGAAAGTGTTTAATTGGGTATATAGTTTCAGAGAATTAGGAGTTCATGATGGCTGAGTGAATACAGCAACTGAAATCTCAAATCTTCATCCACAAGTAGTAGGCAGAGAAGGCAGTGGAGATGGCAGGAGGCTTATGAAAAAGCCCACCCTTATTGACACACCTCCTCCAAGGCCACACCTCCTAATCCTTCCCAAACAGTTCCACTGAGGACCAAGCATTCAAACACCTGAGCCCAGGGGACCCACTCTCACACAAATCACCACACACTTTATTTCACTAGCAAACATTCAAATTTTTACTTTTAAATCACCTTTAAACTCTCAATTTTTAAAGAAATGTCTACATCTTTGTCATTGGTGAGAAGGCTTGTTTTCAAATATTGATGCATTTCATGGGATTGATAATTAAATGGTGTATGTGTATATATATGTGTGTATGTGCATAGACAGTTTAATTATCTATATCTGTAGATATAGCTATATATAACAAAGCAGATATACTTCCAATATGTATGTGTGTGTGTGTGTGTGAAAGAGAGAGAAAGAGAGAGAGAGATGAAAATCCACCTATCAGTTTAGGTTAAATGATATTACCAAATTAGTTAGTGTAGACAAATGAAAAACTTTTAATTTTCACAGCTCTTTGGATTTCTTTTTTGTGGTTAAGAGGTTGTGGGAACATGATCCATGTAAGAGTCCCAGTAAAATGATCAGCAGTTACATAAAATATGACATTTTATTAGCAGTAATCCCAGACTCATAGGACTGACCCATAGCATGACAAGCTCTTTACAGGAAAAGGCCTAATGACATCATTGCAGTGATACCCAGAAGTAACCATCCATGACATCTGTGCCAAATTTGTGGTTTTGGAGACACAAACAGGCCCTGAGTGGAAAGTGGTACAAAGACTCACTAAGTTGTTTTAGGAAAAGTTGGTCAGTCATGATGGTCAAGTCCAGCAAAGAGACACATGAAAGGAGTATTTGTCAGCAATCAGTCAGTCACCAACCCTCCTGGCCTTATGTCTCCCAAACTACTAGAGACACTGGAAAGGCATCACATTAAAAAACCAAAATGCCTACTTCATGGGCCTAGAGAGCCTCCACAGTGCTTAAAAGCACTTGGTTTTGTTTGTTTGAGTTTCTTTGTGCAGCTCTGCCTGTCCTGAACTTACTCTGTAGACTAGGCTGGCCTCGAACTCACAGAGATCTGCCTGCCTCTGCCTCCTGCATGCTGGGATTAAAGGCCTGTGCCACCACTGCCAGCTGTACTTGTTGCTCTTGGGGAGGACCCATCCTTGATTTTCAGCACCCAAAAGGCACCTATCTCTGGGGAATCTTAAACTTCCTCCTGGCCTCCTTAGGTACACATACATGATACACGGACCATGTCAAACCCTTCATAAATGCAGTCCAAACACTCATCCACATAAAAGGAAACAATAAAACACTAAACAGGTAAGGCTGCTTTATAAGAGGGTCCAGGATGATAAGAGAAAAGCAACTAGAAAAAAGACAGAATAGATATGCCATGAGAATCAAGTGAAAAATCAATTTAAAATGGAGCTTAGGAAGTCCACACTATGTGATACACACTGTTTTGAGGTAGGACTAGTCCGCTATAGTAGTGGCATGTATCAGTAATTTAATTTCCTTTTAGGAAATCACCTACTTTAGAAAATAAATATGTAACAGGTTCTTGAATCCTTATACTTACAGATATAGTTTATAAACTTCAACTATGAAGAAGTAAGTGTCTTGAGTAATAAAAGTGGGTGTGTCTGGAGGATGAGGAAAGAAAGGCATGGATGCCTCCATCCTCTCTGCTCCTTATTTCTGAGCATGAACTTGAGAATGAACATCTCAATAAAGCAAGCATTGGAACCGGAAAGAGGATGATCGTTCGTAAAAGTGATGGCCATTCGGGGGGACTTTGTTCTGGACAGAAATGCTAAGAAAGCAGAGAAGGTTAACTTCTGCTGAAGCCCAGGGGAAGGAGAGGAGTGTAGGAATGGGGCATGATGAGGCCACCATCAGAGAGCTGGAAATAGATGGCAGAGCAGGAGTGAGGGTGTCTGCAGAGGGGATGGTGTCTTCCTAACTCCTCAATCCACACACCACACGTATGGTGATATATTTTATATTTAATAAAATCAGCCTGGAATATCAGAGGATAAAATCACCCACAGTCAAGCCATGAGGGTCAGAGAGTGCTAACTCATGCCTTTAATCCCATCACTCAGGAGACAAGAGATCTTTCTGCGTTTCTGTGAGTTCAAAGCTTATCAACCAAGGTTCATGTCTTTAATCTTAATTCCAGAATTATGATGCAGAGTTAAACCCAGAAGTGAAACAACTGGGCAAAGAAGATATTTAAGGCAGACATTCAGGTATTCAGTAGAAGCACGAGTCAGGCTGAGGAATCTTGAAGATAACATGCCAGTCTATGAGTTCTGAGCACATTGGTCAAACCTATGTTTAAAAAAATATAGCCTGTGGTGGTTGTCTGGAAGGGTCCTAGAACAGAAAATCTGCCTCAGGCTGGGTGCAGACAGTGAGCACTGCTGTGTGGGGATGGGCATGGTACTTTCCCTTAGAAAGGGAAAGCGAGATGGGAACTGCTCTGATTCCAAGGGAATGAGTGCCAACAGAAGTCTTTTCTGTTGCCATCATCAAGAGAAATATGGAGAAAGAAGAAAAGGAGCAAGTACTGCTTCAGAAGCATGCTTGAAAGTGGCCCATGGGAGCTGAGGATGCAGCTCAATTAGTGTAGCTGGGCACTTAGATCCTCGAGTCAGTAACAGGAGCCCACTTCTGTAGGCAATAGGAAAGCATTAGCAAAGACAGCCCAGCCTTTCTCCTCCCTGTGGCTTCTCCTAACCCGCAGGGTTCACTGTCTTCTGATTCTTTTCTCAACTCGCCTTCCCTCTCGAGACAGCACAAAGCATGGGGCATGTAGACAGCGGTGCAACGTCAAGAGGAACCGCTCTCCCTGAAATGTCTGATGGAGGATGAGCGTGGCAGAAAATCTGAGTGATTTGGGTCACACCAAGCTGTTGACATGTGCGAGGTTCTGAGCCTTTCCATTGACAATGAGGCGGTGCCATGCAACCACTGTCTTTGCTTTTTTTTTTTTTTTTTTTTTTGAAAAAACAAAACAAAACAAAAACACTTTTTTTTATTTATTTAATTATTTGCCTGGAACTGAAACTACAGACAGTTGTGAGCTGCCATGTGGGTGCTGGGAATCGAACCCGGGTCCTCTGGAAGAGCAGAGGGTGCTCTTAACCGCTGAGCCATCTCTCCAGCACCCCTGTCTTTGCTTTTTTATGACCAGTTCTCAATGTCCTCTTCAGTGGCTCCCAGCTGGATCCTTAGGTGCTGTCATTGCTTGGAGAAGGCTTGCCGTTGCTTACCAAGAGGCTAGGAGAGGGTAGTAGAAATGGATGATCTCCCCTCTTCTGGCAAGTAAAAACTAAAAGCCTCAAGAAACGGGGGGGGGGGGCAGTGCTGACTATGGTAGAAGTTCATTTCTATTTATGCAAAGGAAATGAGAACATGACTAGGCTAGGATGGGGAGCAGTGAGTCAGCACTGGCCATTTAAGGGACATTCTTTCAGAATTAGTCCTTGTGTTGTTGGAACTCTCCAGAGCCCCTTCTAAAAAACAGGCTTGGAGGTGTGTGCCCAAATGAGCATCACTTATAGCCATGCATCGGGAACAGGAAATGAATAGGCTTCCTCTCTCTCTCTCTCTCTTTCTCTCTCTCTCTCTCTCTTTAAATCTTGAATCATCCAATCTACTTGGATCAACGGTGTTTAATTTACTAAAATGATGTTGCCAGTCTTTGCTGGAAGGTTTCGGATCAGGTCTCGGGTTAGCATGCCTATTTCATGTGACTTTCTTGCTAATGTCACGTCTGCAGTGCTGTTCTCTGACATACTGAAAATTACTAAACAACCAGGAGGTTCCTGAGCACAAACCACTAAGGTATAGCATCAATTCATCTGCTTAGAAGCGTTCTTTTAATATTTTTTTTTATAAAGTCACATCTAATTAGAGTTGGAAAAACTCTGAACTCAGCACTATTTGATTTGTAAATTAAGCCACAGAGACATAAAATAATACCCGGGCAACTCAGAGAACAGAGTGAGTAAGCTTACTCACTCTTTCTTGAGAAAAGTTTGGGTCCTCATATTTTAGGCTCTGGGAATAAGATAGAAACATATCTAGGGCCATTTAGAAAAGCAGGGTAGAATCTCTCAAAGTGGAAATGTCAAAAGCACCTTAGATGAGAAAAAGAAAATGAATGTTTCCTTTCAAGGAACCACAGACACAAGACAGATCAGTGAGGGCAGGGAAGGGTAAAGAGACAGAGGTCCATAGATACCGAAGAAGAGACAGTGCAATCTTGTTTTTTCTGTTAGTCTTTTTAATGATTTATTTTTATTTTATGCACATTAGTGTTTTGACTGCAAATATGACTGTGTGAGGATGTCATATCTCCTGCAGCTATAGTTATAGACAGTTGTGAACTGCCATGTGGGTGCTGAGAATTGGACTCAGGTCCTCTGCAAGAGCAGTCAGTGTTCTTAACTGCTGAGCCATCTCTAGCTCCTGATAATACAAATTTTAAATGCAAAAAAATGATACTATTCTTTAATGTCTAGGGCACTGTGCCTTATATTGTTTTCAGTTACTAAGTGCACAGCGTTATATCTTCATGACCTTTACCCCAGTCTTAGAGCACTGAAGCACATACAAAGCTGCTGGGGACGAGCCTACTAGGATGCAGAGTCAAACTCAATGTGCTGACTCTGAAGGCCTTCCTCTTTCAATTATACCACATTTCACTTTGTGTATGTGTTCATGAGTGTATATGTAAAGAGTAATCTCCTGGAATGTTTGTGTTCTGTTTCTAGCTCACCGTTTATGTCCAGCCAGAGCAAAAGACAACAGCGGAGTATGCTGCAAATGTGACTAAAATTATATTCGATTTTTTTGAAGAATACTTTGCCATGGAATATTCTCTTCCTAAGCTGGGTGAGAAAATGCTTCCATTTCCTCATTTCAAGTTGCCTTGGTTTTGTTTGTTTGTTTTACCTAAGTTAACCTAGTGCATCTAATTATATTATCATTAATTACTGATCATGAGTCTTTTTAGTATGTGCCTGAACTGCACGTCTGATGTTTACCACAAACTCAAAGATTCATTCTAAGGTCCTCCAAAAATAATAGGCATTCTCTACTCTCATATGATGAAGATATAGTCTTTAATTTGCAAATTGAGATGAAAGAATGTACACAAAACCTCAGAGCTTTCTCACTGTGGGCCCCAAACAGCCTCCTACATCATTTGATTAAATATCTGTTCTCATCCAATGGTTTACATGCTCGGCTCTCCTGAGGGAGCTGGAGAATAATAGGGTCAGTGATGTTGTAAGAGACCCATGTGCTTCTAATCTGCCCTTGGTTGTGCAAGATTCTCTGGCCCTGGAAATGAAACAATGAAGCTTCTTCCAGAGTTTTCTTTTCTCTAATATGGAGAGAGACATGTTTTCTGTGAAAAATGGAAGGACCATAGTCCAAATGATGCCATCTCCATTAATAGCAGAGGCACTTTATTACCAAACTTGAGTGCTTGCTTGGAGTAGAGCTGTAAGAGCCTTGAAGAAGCTTGTAAGAAAGGTGTTATGAGCGGCTGGAGAGATGGCTCAGGGGTTAGGAGCACGGGCTGCTCTCCCAGAGGACCTGGGTTCAATTTCCAGCACCCACATGGCAGCTCACAACTGTCTATAACTCCCGTTGCAGAGATCTGACACCTTCATACCAATGCACATAAATAAAGCTAGGTAAATTTAAAAAGAAAGAAAAAGAAAGGTGTTATGAGAACCAACCAAGAATTCACTACCCCATCCAGGTCCTCCTGCCTTAGTAAATGCCATAGAAGGCAAAAGGCTCATGTCTCTGACTGTTTACATGCCTTACTTTGTCTTCAATGGTCCTTGTATCACTTAGCAATTATTATAGGAGACAGAAAGACAAGTACTTTTTACCTGAGTCAGAAGGGAAATAATAAAAGAATGGAGAACCCAAATCTACGGACCTCATCATCTTTGCCTCCCTTGTAGTGATCAGGGTGACTTGAGATGCAGAGCACACACCAATTCTTCTTTTCTCTTCCCTCACCATGTGATTTTTTCCCCCATATTCAACACTTTCAGAATTAGCTGTACAATAGAATCTTTGGAAATGGTATCCTCATTTATATCAAAAGGTAATTGAATTGATGTTAGTTAATCATAATGTCTGTATTCACTAGAGAAGAGATGAATTTCATTTGCTCAAGGATTTGTGCAAATTATGTTTTCCAACATTGTAAAAAATGTTGGGTGTGGAGGAAATACTTTATCTTTAGTGATGTGCTTATGCCATAGTGACGGCATGACAACATGACAATAAGTGAACTTGCTTTCTACTGAAGATGTAAACTTTTTATCCTTTTATAGAAATCTTTAAGAAATTTTATTTTAACCAGAAAAGCCCCTTTCTGACATGTTAGAAAGAAATTTAACTTATTTGCGTTTTGTGTCTCATTTAAATGATAGTAGTAATAAAAATTGCATTTGTGTTATAGTTCATTACCTAGGAAAGCTGTATTTCCCACTAAACATTTTTCAATTTGCATATTTAATGTAGAAGTGCCCAGCACTGTGTCCTCTTGTTGAATGTTGTGCCTCAAATTCAGAGAAAACAAAGACAGAAATTCCCATAGCATACAACAGTTTAGACCTGGAGGAAACTTAAGAGAAAAACCAGTCAATTCCATGTCCCTCTAACTTATTTTATTTATAAAAGGGGATGGCAAGGGGATGGGGTACTAGATGAGTGGAGAATCACTATTCTCAAATTGTGTGGCACTGGGGTATCTGGGTTTTTAGTCTATGACCTTGATCTGAGAGCTGTTTCTATGAACTCTTAAGCTCTGTCTTTCTTAGGCCTCATTGAAAGACTCCATTCTCTTTTTCCTAACAGTGTACCTCCCAAACAGATGCTGTTTATAACCAAGGTGATAAATGAGGGATGGGACAGCTAATAAAAATGAAGTATTGAGCAGAAAAGAAAAGACATAAAATTATACAGGCTTTTGGGGAAAACCAGCCATGTAACCATTAAGCAAAAAGAGGGAGAGAGGATGACATGCTGAAGTCTGGAGCCTACAGGAACTGCTCCGTGGGAATGTTCAGTGTATTAGGACCAAAATGTTTGCACAAATGATTCCTGTTTCTCACTCTGAGAAATTATTTTTAGCTTAAAAAAAAGTCATCCAAAGAACTTAATTTGGTAGGAAATGCAATGAACAAATGGAAAGAATTCATTTCTCACTGGACTGTCTTTTTCCATAGATAAAATCGCTATTCCAGATTTTGGCACCGGTGCCATGGAAAACTGGGGGCTTGTCACTTACCGAGAAACAAATCTGCTGTATGACCCCGAGCAATCAGCCTCATCCAACCAGCAAAGAGTGGCCAGCGTGGTTGCCCATGAACTTGTACACCAGGTAGAGGGGCTTGGAGCAAATCTACTTGCTTTTTGTTGTTGCTTATTTTGGTTTTTCTTTTTTTAAGATTTATTTTATTTATTATGTATACAGTATACAGAAGAGGGCACCAGATCTCACTATAGATGTTTGTGAGCCACCATGTGGTTGCTGGGAATTGAACTCAGGTCCTCTGGAAGAACAGTCAGTATTCTTAACCTCTGAGCCATCTCTCTTGCCCTATTTTTGGTTTTTCAAGACAGGGTTTCTCTGTGTAGCTTTGGAGCCTGTCCTGGAGCTTGCTCTGTAGACCAGACTGGTCTCTAACTCACAGAGATACATCTGTCTCTGCCTCATAAGTGCTAGGATTAAAGATATGGAACACCACAGCCTGGCTATCTACTTGCTTTTTAAAACTGGCCTGTTTTCTTAGCAGTAATACCAAGTGTTGATGACTAAGGAAGTGAAAAGAGACAACGGAGGAAATGATGCATGGAAACTAATCTTATTGTTACCTAACATTACAGAAAGTTTCTGGTGGTTCTCAGCCTGTGGGTTGTGACCCTTTGGGGGATGGAAGGGGACACATTGAATGACCCTTTCACAGGGGTTGCCTAACACTCTCAGAAAATACAGACATTTAATTAGAATTCATAACAGTAGCAAAAGTTACAATTATGAAATAGCAATGAAAATAATTTTATGGTTGGGGGTCATCACAACATGAGGAACTGTATTAAAGGGTCACAGCATTAAGAACATTGAGAATTGCTGGTTTAGTCTGCTTTGCCTTTAATAAACATGCAAGTGACCTTCCTATAACATTATAAATTCCTTAAAATATGGGAACAAACTGGAGAATTTAACATTCTCAAATCAAGATACAGTGTGAAATATGTTACGTTCAGCACTGGCCACTTCTAGGTCAGCTACATAGAAGGTATGAAACTTCCTACATGTCTCTCTGCCACAAGGATAAACATCTAAGTCCTTCCTCTTTCTTATCATTTTAGTGGTTTGGAAATATTGTGACCATGGACTGGTGGGATGACCTGTGGCTGAATGAAGGATTTGCTTCTTTCTTTGAGTTCTTGGGAGTAAATCATGCAGAAAAAGACTGGCAAATGGTGAGTCATAAACACTCTCCAAATCTAGGGGAGTGGACTGAAGCATTTGACAATGGCCTAGGGTCAGGGTCAAGTTCAATGGTGGTCATAGACATCTGTTGAGAAGAGGGTGGTGCCAGTGACTTTCCCCAAGCTTTTCTTTACCCATTTTGGAGGGAGATAGGAGTCGCAGATAGACATCTGTTGGGAAGGGAGAGGTGTGCAGGGAGGAAGTCTAGAAAATGCCAGCCTTGCACTTCACTGTACTTTCAGGGAGGTATAATGGCACCCTGAGAAGTAGTCTATTTTATAAACTATGTGACCTAAGCAGGTTGCTGAAATGTGTAAAGAATTGTGCTTAACTGTCAGATACAAGACCAAATCCCAAATACATCATGTCTTACATGCACAACAGGACACCTTGTGACTTCTCTGAATCAGGCTTCCCTCTAACATCCAATGAAAGCATTGTTCTGCATTAAGTAAGCTTCCAAGTTCCCAAACTGTATGCACAGTGAACATTCATTCACAGTGTGCCTTTCAAAGACCTGGAATAGAAATTTTTAGATATGCTACAGAATTTTCTTTAAGAAAATTAGGCTTTCTTGTTTGTCTTTAGATCATGTGTGTATTCTTCTGTGACTGTATATATGTGCATGTATGTACATGCTATAAACTTGTATACCCTGCTCTGTACAGAGGTAGATAGCTGTGAAGTATGTAGAATACTGCCCTCTACTGGAACAACTGTTTTTGACATTGAGTACCTTTCATTTAACTTGTCTGTATCCCTTTTAAAGAGATGGCCATAGTAAAAACTGCCTCATTGGGTGGTTGTAAAGGTGAATAATAAGGCGTATTCAAGAGAGCTTAGCCTTCCATGTGAATCTGATAAAGAATAAACAAGGCTGCTTAACTTGGAGTTGTTTTTTTTTTTAATCTTTTATGACTTGTAGAAGTATTTTGAAATGACCCCTAAACTTTATTGCCAACTAAGTATCATAGAAAGTCTACTAAAGGCAAATTTAAAAATTAGAGTTGGCTCGGTGGTTAAGAGCACTGTCTGTTCTTCCAGAGGACCCAGGTTCAATTCCCAGCACCCACATGGCAGCTCACAAGCTGTAATTCCAGGTCCAAGTGATCCAACATTCTCACACAGACATGCATGCGGACAAAACACCAATGCACATGAGATAAATAAATACATTTTAAAAAATTAAAGAACACACCATCCAACTGAGATTTAACTTCCTCGGGGCTCAAAAGTCTGTAAATGTTTTTCTTTTCCATCTTTAAAAAGTATTTTTTTTTTTCTAGCCCTGTTCTCTCCCCTCCATCTCCTCCTTTACCCCGGCTTCCACTTCGCCTTCACAGTTTATGTTCTTTAAAAAACAAAACAAAGCAAAAATAAACAAAACTAGATTAAACAAAACAACACTTGGGTACAGGAGCCGCTGCGGGAGCTTGGGGAGATTGTTGTGCTCCCATTTCTGAAGAAACTGACTCTTGAATCCACAACAGCCAATAGCTCCTCGGCTAGGGGTGGGGCATCCCAACCCCTCCCCCATCCATGCTGGGGAGTTTGGTTGGCTTGATCTTACGCATGCAGTCATAGGTGCTGATGTAGATGAAAGTTTTTAAAGAAACAATTGTTGCAAGTCAGCCTTTCTATTTTTCAAAGTAGGTTAGGAAATGTGCTTTAGGCATTTCTGGTCTGGAAAATTTCTTGGTCCAGTTTCAAATGTACAGCAGCAGCAGAATTCATAGATATTGCTGGGTCAGTCATAAAGAAGTCAAAAGAGTTACAGCTAGAAGACGGAAATCAGTGGGGGAGCCGTTGCTGTACTGGGATAGATCTAAAGACATTACATAACTGGAGTCATTTCCATTTCTTTCCCCGCAATTTTGATGATGTGATGGAATAAACATAAAGCAGTCCCAAGGAAGTGCTACCATCTTTGCTTTCTGTCATTTCAGCTCGATCACGTGCTGATTGAAGATGTGTTATCCGTGCAAGAAGCTGACTCCTTGATGTCTTCACACCCAGTGGTTGTCACAGTGTTGACTCCCGCTGAAATAACGTCCGTATTTGATGGAATATCATACAGCAAGGTAGGAGGGTCAGGGTGTTGTTTTCAAACATCTTCCAAATTACTGATTTTAGTACATGGCCAACAAATTGTTTTTAAGAAATGGTTAGAGTCTGCTGTGAGATCTGGAGAAGAGTGGAGAGCACACACAGCCAGGACTGCATAGTAAACAGGTGTTATTTTGTAGGTAAAGGAATCAAAGTCACAGGATTTTGGAACTAATTTCTGTACCCCTTTCTCCCCTGTTTTGTTTAAAGCACCTTTCAGTGTGAATGATTAAGTAATTATATTGTATACGTCCAGTGTAGTTTTTTTTTTTTTAATTTTAAAAAGCTATTCTGTGGTGTTGGAACCACATATGCAAATATGGAGACCAGACAGCTTCTTGCCTTCCAGCATGTGGCTATGGAGGGTTGAACTCAGGTTGTCAGCCTTGGAAGCAGCATCTTCCCCCACTAAACCATCCCACTAGCCCTTATCTTGATTTTTCTGAAAGATGCCGTCTTACTTTCCTGCCGTGTAATCCATGAGGAAATCCATCTCCATGGACACTGGTAAAAACAGAACACTTCAATGTTCAGAGCAAATATTCAAATGCAGCTCAGTGAAGGAAAAACCTTTATCCACTGTGTGTGTGTGAATGTGTGTGTGTTAAAGATAATTGTGTTTATATATGATAGACAAGGCATTTTTAGGCACTAAAATTTGATGAGATATTTCTGAGAATGTGCAGCCCAAGCTTTCTGTGATGCTTTCTCACAACACCTCTTACAATATCTCCTCTGCACATTTTCCACACTTGGAGTAATGTAATCTAAACCTTTAAGTCTTTATTTGGGTGAGTTCCCAGCTCAGTTCCTCATGGATTGGCCATCATATTCATTTACATAAGAGCTGCTGTTCTCTTGGATGAACCCTGACTCAGTTATGTTTATGTGTAATTATTAAAATAAATATCAACATCAGCTTAAGTGAAAAAGTTATTATTTGATATTAATGCCATAATTTTCAGCTTTTTCTCTCATATTCCCATGGCATCTTCTTAATGGTTGACTATCTGTTTCAGTAGCGCACAAAGGATGATTCAGACTCAATTCTCTAAGTCCTGGGTACTCCAGAGGCTTAAAATATTGTCAGAAATAAAAATATTCTAAGCATTTTTCTTACTGTGTCCAAATGCAATTTAAAATACTTAGGAAATTATAGGCATAACTAGTAATTTAAGTGGGAAGGTAATATTTTTCATGTACATTAGTTGAAAAACGATTTAAAAATCATAGAAGTAGTGTGCCTTAGTACTAACCCACGTGGAAGAATCTGGAAATCAGGGCATTCTTTAAATTCTTAAGATCTATAAAACCAAATGAAACAAACCACTTTTGACGAGCAAAGTTTTATGGCTACATTCTTTATCTATCCATACTAAACTATCTGATAAGCTATTTTCACTCTGTACCTAACTTTGTTAAGTGAACTTATTGTCTTGTATGTGGAGGTATACTTAGTAATTTGCATAATTTTACCTTGAAATTAGTGCTTCATCTAAGAATGTACTGTGGGGACCATTTTCTTTCTTTAGCAGAGTGCCACCTGCTGGCTCACTTTGGGAAGTGCAATAACCATTTGGGCCTGAATCCCTGATAGCAAGGCAGTTTGAGTATTTCTTTTTACCACTTGGTTATTTAGAAGTACACACATAGATGGGTGGCGAGTATTGGTTTTTTGTTTGCTTGCCCTAAATCTTAATACTATAGCTATGTAATTCATCAGACTAATCTTCAAGAAACACTCAAATATAAACATGAAATGATGTGATGGTGCTAACTGATCCCTGTTCCTTGCAGTTTCAGTTATTTAATTAGTCTCTTTTGCTCATCCTAGGGGGCTTCTATTCTGAGAATGCTTGAAGACTGGATCACACCAGAGAAATTTCAAAAAGGGTGTCAGGTACGATTTTGTAGTTAGCGGTGGTAAAAGTAAACAATGCTGATACGCAGCTGACAATTTTGATTAATCAAGGATTACTGCTTTCTGACTTTCGTGGACAGATAAGAGATAACCAGTGACTTTACATCACATTAGGGCTCTGTAATGATCATTTACCAGAAATGTCACGGACAAATTCAAGTGATACTTGGCGATACTAGATATTCTTTACCTGTGTGGTATGCAGTGGGACTGCCATGAAAAGATAGCATAAACTGGGGGCTTACAACAACAGAAATGTATCTTCGTACAGCATCAGAGGTGATGAAGTCCAGCGTCATGGTGCTGCCATTTCAGTTGCTGGTGAGGGATTTCGTTTTTTTGTTTTTTTGTTCTGCAGACAGCCCCCTGTGTCCTCATGTAGTAAAGGGAACAAACATTCCTGTATCTTTTATAAAAGCATGAATGTCACCATGTGATCACATCCTCATTACTTCATACCTACCAGAAGGCCCTCCTGATGCTCTGAAGTCATCGAGTATAAATTTGGGGGGAACATAATTTACTTCAAAGAAGCATGACATGGATGTTTAAGTCTGTCTCTAGTAGTCTCCCCATAAAGGAATTATAAGGCCTTTTCTTTGTTATTGATTTGAAAAATTACTAAAATGAATAATCCTTCTCATAAAGTCAGAAAATATGGCAATCTTGGTCCCTTTGGGAAGATAAATAAGAATTTATTTTCTGATGTTCTATACACATGCTGTGTTAGGGTATCACTCTATTGGACACTCCAGTTCATTTTTTGTTCTTTTCAAAGACCCTATGCCAATTATCTCAGGGTTGGTGTCTCCTGATCTTTATCAAAGTCACTGCAAAGTGTCCTTATAACTGTCCCATATTTTGGTTGGTTCCATTTCAACCTAGAGATGGAATCACATCCCAGCTTCCTCCCTCCTCCTCCAGCCTCAGTTGTGCTGGTCCAGGAACTTCACACAGCTGTTTCTAGTGGATTTCAGCTCATACAGCTCAAAGGAGAAGACAATTAACACCATCAGTTCTTTTTGGTGTGTTACCGAAACACCAAACACCAAACTCAAACTGATATTTTCAGATATCAGCTAAGCTCTCAGATTATCCAGGACATTGAACCTCTCACCAGAGTCTCTTCAGAACTGCTGACATCACACTGTGGCTGTGGCCCCCAAATCCCAGGGTCTTGGAAACTGGAGTTCAAGAATTTTCTTTCAAATCCTAGATTTCTGTCCACACTGGACTGTCCGTTAGAAAAAAATGGCCAGTGAAGAATCTGAGTAGACCAGCTGTCTCTATTTTCTTGTGTGTGTTCATCCCACTAAGTACAACGTCATATGACAAAAGTATACTTTGTTAACTGGAAGACCCTTAGGCTGCAAATATGCACTTTAAAAGTACAGTCATGGAGGGGCATTAGTAACAATATATTATTATGAGAAACATGTCCATCTTTTCTTGTTCTATTGTAATTAATTAGTATTATCCCTTCAAGAAAAGACTACTTGAGCTGAGAAGACCTTTTTTTTCCTAGGACACTAACAACACACACTGCCAAGGGGCCGAGGTCTAGGTTGTCATGTGACTTAGACCGGAAAGATGATGTGACTATAAGAAGGGAAGAAATGAAATTCTTTTCTTAGCTTATTCCTAGAATATTAGGAAGCACTGATGTAGACAAAATAAAAGTGATACCTTTTAGTAGTGTTTGAGTACGTTTCAATTCAACTTCTGGTTCATGAAAAACAATAATGGGCAGCGAAGAAAAAAATCATAACAAATAATGAATTGGGTCCATACCCACACATTGATCCAACACTCAGACCAGAAGTCTCAAACACATCTCTCTTCCTCCAATGACACAGACGTTTCTTTCACCTCAAAAAAACAGGAGCATTGTATCAAATAATACTTAAGGCCCTATCCAGTTCCAAGATGGCCTGTCTATTCCTCAGCATACAAATAACCCATTTAGCAGAAGGACAGACACAGGATCAAGACCAGGAAAATCCTGTCTCAAAAATAATCAAGAAACAATAACAAAACACCCACTAAACAAGTGAACTCCTCCAAGATGATTTTCGGAGGGCACTATTCTGTGGATGACCCCATGAACCTGTAGCTACAGTGTCTGAGTCTGGAATGAAGACCCGAAGCAGACAATTTTGCCTTCCTTCGCCTGCCCTCTAGTGGCAGTGTTGAGAAGTGAATTTACAAAAAGAACTAACTTTAGGAATAGTATTCCAAACCAGCTTCAGCCCTGCTGGAGTCCTCCTGGGATTCTAAGTTTCTTTTATCTTTCAGTGCCCAAAACAAAGAGAAATCTAGAAGATAATATGACCTAGATATATCACCTCCTGAAACATTCAAGCAATTTTGAGATTAAATGTTACCAACAAAGTTAAGCCCTTGGAGTACTTGCCAAAGTTTGAATTCTAGGTTAAGATGTCCCGAGTAAATAGCATAGGTCTAGAAAGCCATGGGAGGAGAGAGCCGAAATGCTGATACTCCCAGCAATGGCTAATTATGGGACTGGAAAAGACTGTGAATGTTCTCTGGAGGCATATTCTGTATCTCTCCACACAGAGGGGTCTTATAGACAGAGCTGACAAGGGGGGCAGCCTTCTATTGAAAAGATTTATGTTTTTGAAATATTTGAAGAGTAAAGACTTGCTTTCAATTGTGAACATTTTCTCCCACTCATGACCATCTTTATCACTATTCAGAAGACTACATGCATATTCATTTGCTTACTACTTTGAAAGTTCAAGCAATAGTGTCAACTTTTAAATGGCTGGGGAAAAAAATGGAAAGAATGGTTAATAATATGAAAACCACACAGCACTGAACTGTCAGTGTTCATAAATGTTGTTTTACTATAAGAAAGCCACAGCTGTTTCTTGTGTGTGTGTGTGTGTGTGTGTGTGTGTGTGTGTGTGTGTGTGTGTATGAGGAGAGATCTCATGCCATGGGCATGGATGAGCAGTTGAGGGAGGTCCCAGCAAGGTTGTGGAGGTACAAGGAAAGTCAAGGCTGGGATCTAAAGCACTCATCTTTTACAGAATTACTTACAAAAATTCAAGTTTATGAATGCGAAAACTTCAGACTTTTGGAAGTCACTGGAAGAGGTAAGGAAGGCCAATACCTTTCTTTGTCAAATTCAAAAAGTGATTTACATTTGAATATCATTAATCTTTAATTTCCCCTTACGTATAAATCAATCGCTCTCCATTATCCCCAACAACAGGCAAGTAATCTACCAGTGACAGAAGTTATGGAGACCTGGACTAGCCAGATGGGCTATCCTGTGATCACTGTGAAAGATAGACAGTACATAAGCCAGAAACGCTTTCTGTTGGACTCCAAAGCTGATCCTTCCCAGCCATCATCACCACTCGGGTAAGTCTTTATGATGACGCACTTAAAAGAATAGTAGAAATTATTCTGCAGAAATCCTGGTAATATGTTGCTTAGGTCCTGCCATCACTTTGTGATTGATGTGTGGCAGTACAAAGGCACAGTGAGTTCTTCAGGCAATGGAGAGTTCAAAGCTAGCTACGTGACAAAATGAACACATGCATCTGTATTGCTTCTGCTTAGACACCATTGATAGAAGAATGAAAGCAGTGAAGGCAATAAAGCTGTGACGGTGACGAGCATGAGTGGGCGGAGCTGTAGGCAGCATGGAATGCCAGGAGAAAGGCTAAAGGAGAAATAGCGGTCCAAAAGGAGACAGGGGAAGATGCTTCTGACAATGACAAGGGTCTCCCTGTCCCTAGACAGGCTCTGCACTCACGATGTACATGACGACAGCAGAGGGCAATGAGAAATGAAGCTGGAAATAGGTCTAGTAGTGAGTACAGACTGTGCCAATTGGACCCACTCCGTCCACTTTGTTCCCATTCATCGCTGTTGATCTCGCTGTAGAGAAGTCTCCGAAGTCTGGCAGTGACTGCAGGCAGGAATCCAGATGGCTTGTTTCCCCTCCAAATAGACTAAAACAGTAGAGGACAGCCAAGGACTTCTGCAGTGGAGACTCCAGCCCAAAGCCTTCCTTGTTATAACACTCCAAGGCAGGTGGGCTGGCTTCCCCTAAAACCTGCTCACAGGAGATGATTGTTTCCCAAAACCTATCTCTCTCGGCTACAGGAGAGATGGCAAGAACCCCCAAGAATAATCAGCTTGGTCTTGAGAGATGATTCCATGTAAGTTGGAATCTTAGGACCACTGTGAGGAAGCCATGTGTGCATCTCTAACCCCAATTCTTCTGCAGTTAAGATGCAAGAAAGATACAGGAGAATCCCTGGAATACTCAGCTAGTGCATACACAGAAGTGGATAATAGAGAGCTCTTGTCTCAAGTAAGGTGGACAGTGAGGACCAGCACTCCAGGTCATCTTCTAACCTCTACATCAGTGCTGTGCAGGTGCATGCCTACACACAAACATGTGCATACAGGATATGTGCAGGCATAAAATAATAATCAAGTCAATTGTCCTTTTAAAACATGGCAATGGAAGATCAGAAAACACATGAAAAATCTCTAAGCATAAAAGCTTAAATTCCACGTGGACAAATGAGAAAGTTATAACTTTATGGACATAATTTAGGAACCAAAAAACCAAACCAAACCAAACCAAAAAACAAAAAACAGAACCAACAACAACAACAGCAAAAAACCATAGGAAAGAAGAAAAATTTGAGCTATATTCAGGTAATTTTTTTAAAATGCTATTTTGCTAAGACAGAGTGTCTTAGAAAGGCTAATTGAGAACATGGAAGGAAGACTAAAATTTTAGTTTAAGTAAATTTGGGAGAAATTCTCCTGAAGTATAAAACAGACACAATAAGATGGTAAATATGAAGAAGGCACATGCAAAAGCCTAGCGTCTGAGTAAGAGGTGACGTATAAAGAAAACAGCTAGGTATAGTCTGTAAGAAAGGGTTAAGAACTCATGGCGGGTAGCAGGAGCAGTCTCTCTCTTCCCAGTGTCTGGGATACTGTTTGTGGCTTGTCCTTGGGCACTGTGGGTACATTTCATGGAAATGAACAAACACAATGAATTATGCTCTGAGAGTTGCTTGTGAAGCATCAACGAACTCTCCATGGTTAGTCTTATTTTACAGAACAGCAGTGACACCGAAATTTATGAGGCAAGAATGGTGAGTGAAATTCACTTGTGACCCAAAGACAAGCCTGAAAATGATTTTATTTTATTAAACTTTATTGTTAAAGGAAGCTAGAAGGAGAAATAACATAAAGGAGCTAGTCCATGCCCTCTTACGGTTAAATTAGAACATATTGGCTAAAGAAATTAGTCAAGTTAAAGAACAGAGTTAAAAGCAGAAGTCTTTGCCCGAGGGAGGGATGTGAAGGCCTGGGGCTTCTGTCACTAACTCTACAATGTGTGGTTAAATGATGAATTTATAAACAAATTTCACAAGTCAAAGTCCCCTGACCATGCCAGCTGCACTTCTCTTAGAAATTTAATCAAGTTCTCTTGAATATGACGTAGAAATTTATAAATATAATCTAGTCCATCTAAACACTACTAATTAAAACTTTATTAATTTCATCCCTAAACCAGATTGTAGTGGCACACACCTTCAATCTCAGCACTTGGGAGGCAGAGCCAGGCAAATCTCTGAGTCTGAGGTCAGCCTGGTTTACAAATTGAGTTCCAGGACAGACAGGGCTACACACACACACACACAACTCTGTCTTGACAAACCAAAAATCAATAATTTGAAAGTATGCAAACCAAAATAAGATGTATAAATCTATATCATCTACGTTTTATTTTCTGTATATTTTTATAATCTAAATAAAGCACAAAATGTGGCCAGTGAGATGGCTCAGTCAGGGAGGGTCCTTGCTGCCAAATCTGACAAGCTGAGCTTAGTATCTGAAAGCCACAGACAGGTCTGTCAACTCTACCAGGTTGTCCTCTGATCTCCACGTGTGTGCTCACCTCCTGACCAAATAAGTAAGTAAACACATGTTAAAAAAAATTAAACTCACATATTGAATATATCAAGACCTGTCATCCTGTTAAAAATAAAACCCACAATTTTACCAACAAGATTGCCCCCATATTTAAGAATTTCTAAAATTGCAAGCCAATATTGTTATTCTCTTTAATTTGCTTGATTTGTAGAAAATACCTTAAAATAACATGAAGTCAATAAAGTGTGTGATCTCAAAACTTAGCACAGTTGAGACTTAGTCATCAAACCCTGGCTCGGTGCTGCAGCTACATGCATAAAGTTATTTTGCATATATTTCTGATGTACCAGCCCACACTCCCTCACTGAAGAAAAGACAATCTGGACACCAAAGCCTGGGACCAGCCCTGGGACACTGGATATAACAACCATTCTAAGGATATCATTCTAGTCCAGCTGAACCCTCCCAGCATTAACACTGGATAACCTGGAGTGTGATAGTATGTCAACAGTCCCCAGGCTTTGCTCCAGTCCTATACACACACACCCTTTTTATGAGTCTCCTTTATAATTTTAATATTTAGTTTGAGTAGAGAGAATTTCACACCTACTCTCTTCCCACACATCTTGCAGTGTCCACCATTTGATTCTTACTGAAAAGACCCTTGCATCCCTTTTGTGATGATTTTGATGCTATTTTGTGTAACTTTTTATTTTTATATCATTGTATGTCACATATAAATTATCACAAGGCCAATTATTTAGGAGTAAATTACTATAACATGAAGAGAGTTACGAGGTGTGAAGAAGACATTTTGAAGAACTTTAATAACCATAAACTGGTCTCTTTGCAGTTGCTATTTTGTCTCAGTAAAGCAGATTGATCAACTTTAATACCTACTAGACCCTTTCAGTGTTAAATTTTCAAAGCATTTCTCGAATGTGAACCAAGTGTCCATTTGGGAAGCTTTACAAAAATTATCTTCTTCTGTCATATTTGTGCACTGATGGCTTAATTGGAAGTGTACAGGTGTCACAGAAGACTTAAGTTTTCCCAGGATTTAATATTTAAGGTAAGAAAATAATTTCAAAGGGAGTAGCCAAGGCATGAAGTTCTCAAAGTTAGAAGCAGTTCTGTATTTATACAAAGCAACACTGAGCACAGGCCTTTGGGCACCTACAGCTAGTGTGGTTCCCTAGGGCTTCTCCTGACCTGGGCTAGAGTAGATCACTGGGGCTTATGCTTTTCTGTCGTTACTTTAGAAGGGGCTGTGATGGAGAAAGTCAAATACTTTTCATTCTTTATCTCATTATACCTGGATACAAGCATAGGCCGACTTGTTTTCAGATGATAATTAATTGTTTTTTACTTGGTTCTGTTAACAGTTTTAAACTGTTTCATTTGTAGTTTGTGTTTTGCTTTCAGCAAACTGCATTGGTCGAATATAATTCTGCCTGAGTGTGAATATTAAAATGTGTAAAACAAAAACATGCCTCTGTCTTGCAAAACAGTCTCCTACTAGGCAAGTTTCCCAGGAATTGTTTCCTCCTGTCATGTGTAGCCACTGATTTATTAAACCAAGAACAGTCAGCCCTGACTTTGTTTGAGCTGGCCAAATTGTAGTTTAAAAAAAAAAAAAAACAAAAAACCTCCTTGACTATCAAGTCCTCTCTATGAAGATTCCCTCCTTAAAAAAATTATAGCCAAGTGGACTAAACATTTATGTTAATACTTTTGAGGCTTTAACCAGATACTGTTGTGTTTTATTTTGATTCCTAGAGGCATAAATTTTAGAGATTATTTCTTATAAAGTTGATTTGTCTCATGTTTATAAAATACAATTATATAGTCATAGGAAAAGAAGAGAAAATAGGCTCTTCCCTGTTGAGAATATTGGTTAAAAGTTAATAGTAGATGTACAAGGAAGCAAGAGGCTTTCCTTATGCTTCATGTTATTAAAAATTAGATTATGCTAGGGAGTGGTAGTACATGCCTTTTATCTCAGCACTCTGGAGGCAGAGGTAGGCAAATCTTTGCCAGTTTAAAGCCAGCCTGGTCTACAGAGCTAGCTCCAGGACAGCCAGGGATATACAGAGAAACCCTGTATCAAGAAATAAAACAAACAAACAAAACCACAAAAAATAGATTACAATAAATACTTTAAGGCAGGCTGTTATCTTGTACAATCAACTAATTGTACAGTAAGAAAAATGTCTAAAAAGTATCTTCATCCATCCAAAAAATAAAAAAGTTGCTTATTTCCTACTCTATGGCTCACTTCCACCTGTTCAGAATTGCTCTCATTAGGTGGACAATGTGCTCTCAGTTATGCTGGAAATCCAGTGACATCTTCTGAGACTGTTTCTCTTTGCTTAATCCAAGATTATGAGAAGCTTAGTAAACAGAAAGTTTTGTCATTTAAATGAACCGGATGTGGGTTGTACTATGGCCTTCACCATCTCTTCAAATGGACCATTTCTCATTTCTGTCAGTGGGATTTCTTCATATCAGAGTCTTGTGCTCATTCCATATTAAGAGGCAGAAGAATGGGAGGAGATGTGTCATCTTGGATGATTAAATCAGTGTGAGTGGAAAAAAATCAGAGTGACCATATTTAGCATTGATAGAGCCTGTGAGAAGGTCAGAGCACTAATTATACCTTCAGGAATGTTTCCTGATAGCCCTGAATTTAGGTAACATGTAACACTCTTTATCACTTCATTTACATGATTTCTACCCTTTGACATTTTATGTTCCTAAATATTCTCCTTTACTCAACTGAGATTAAGTATGATACCACGATGCTAAAATTGGAAGACAATAGTGCCCCTGCCTTCTGTCATTTTGAATTATGATACCCCAGGATAGTATGTTTTATATCTCTTTTCAATAACACAGCTTCTGTCAGTCTTTTAATATGGGATCATCCCAGGAAAGACACCACCACATGTGAAGACTGTGCACACAGATCATGAAGCCCCTGACTGCTCCATGTTGGGCCATGCTGACACTGTGGGAAATGGAGAAGAATAGGGTGTGCATCTATTGTCTTCCCATTGGCACCAAACCAGCAGCCTGGCAAGAATAGAGAATGAGCCTCTTTATAGTACTTCATCCCTCTTCTGAGAAGCTGCAAGGCTCACTAAAATCAGACTTGGGGATGGCTGTGCAAGCCAAAGTGGGAAGCTGGAAAGAGAGAGTGCTTTGAGAAGCAGGAATGGTAGACAGGAATGGGCTGCCGGCTTCAGGGAAGCTCTGTAGCCCACACAGATGTGCCTGACAGATTAAGTAAGATAGGTTGGCGCTGTCATCTACCATGGCAAAGGGCCACATTCAGAGGGATAAATTTTCTGGAACTTTTGGCTTTCAAACTCTAATAGCCTGAGGGTAGCTCCCAGTTAGCCAGGTAAGAAAGTATACTGGATAGGAAGGGGGAAACTACAAGGAGATGACATTGGGTAAACCAGAAGCCCCCATGACATCCACTGTAGGACCTAGAAAACTATTTACATCCTAGTCTTCTGAGACATGGGGCCAGACATTCTACTAGAGACAGGAGGGTGGCAAGTTCAAGACCTTCTTGGGCTTCAGAGTGGATTTAAAGTCAGCCTGTATAGTTTAGAGGGGCTTTATCTCAAAATAAAAAGTTAAAATGTAGCTCATTGTTAAAGGGCATCCTTGGCATGCAGGAGGCCCTAGACCAAGCCACCAATTCCACAGAACAGACAGAGAGAGCATTTGGGCAGCCCAGAACATGTTTACCTGGCGATTTTCCCTTGCAGCATTGATTCTATGGTTGGAATTATTAATTGACTTTAAGAGCAGAGCAGGCAATGCTTAGTGAGTAGGAGAGCAGAATTTCAATATAATTTGACAGAAAGCACTCCATGCTTTAACCTGTGTAGCCTCGAACGCAGAGGCTCTGCGTTATGATGTACAATGCTACATTTGTACAAGTAATGCAAGATATTTGCTTTAAAACTTTTTTACTGAACATCTTTCTTCACCCTTATCTACATTTTATGCAAATTTCTACATTTTGTAGGTATACAGAGACCAAGAACTGTCAGTGGCATGACCCATCTCCATTCCTGAAGTACATTTTACAAACTGTATAGGTTGTGTACTACACATTGGCCAATCACTGATAAGAAAAAAATGTTCTTGTCTGTTGCTTTTGACATTTAAGCTTTCTATGATTAAGTTAAATGTTTCTTTCTTAAAATTTTTAGTTACACATGGAACATTCCAGTTAGATGGGCCGAAAATAACAATTCAATGGTCACAGTCTACAACAGATCAGAAAAAGAAGGTGAGTACTGTTTAACGCTCTCTTTCTCTGCTCTCTCTCTCCTATCCCTCTTCCCTTCCCCCTCTTTTTCTCTCTCTCTCTTCTCTTCCTCCACCTGTTCCTTCAATAAACTCATCATGGCTCCTTGAAAAAAAAATACTATTTAACACATTCATTTCTTCTTTGAATTGATGCATTTCAGTAAGCAAATATAATAAATACAATGAAGCAGCAATTAAGTCAAAGCTTCCAAATATCAGTTAAAAATCATCTCTTAAATAACTTATGAAACTTTCTCTATAATGAGATCTTTTCCGCCTCCATGCTCTTTCTACTGATTTATCATGACACATGGAAACACATCCTCAGAGTTAAAGGAATGTTACTTACCTGCCAATCATTGGGAAGCCAAGCTGTGAGATTCCTGCCTTTCCTAGCTCCCTCTTCCTCTGTTCTTTTCTCATTTTCTCTTCCTCTTTCTTCTGCTCTTTAAAGCCAATAAAACACTGGATTTCTTAAAATATCCTAGGAATGGCCTTCTCTTCAGATGTTCTTTCAATTAGAATTGAATTAGAATTTTTTGTTCTCTCTCCATTGGTTTTTCTTTTTTCTTATTTGAAAAAAAAAAAAGGTAGGGTTCTTTTAAAAAAAAAACACAAAAAACAAAACAAAACAAACAAAAAAAAAACCACAAGATCTTATCACAAACTTAAATTTCTGGAAAAAAAGAAGCCAATAAGTAAGGGAGGTTTTAGTGTCAATCTTGGGAGAATCTGGTTTTTATTATTATTTTAGGAGATATTTTATTTGTGTACTTTGCTATCCTAGTTAGCTATTAAGTCACTGGAGAGCAAAGATCATCTGAATACATCTCATAGGAAGCCTGGGAGAGTCTTTAAGGTTTAATCATTGTAGTTGTTTTGTGTTGCAAAACACTTCTTATCTAAGACAGACTGGATTTCCTCATTCTGTCCCATGAGAATGTGGTATTAGAACAGAGTAGTCTGTAAGATTTCCTTGGGGGTTTTTTGAAACTAAAAGCAACCTACATTCCTTTATCCGCACCTACTTGTTTCCAAATTTCCTTACCTGAGCTGGGGTTGGTGCTCAGTTGGTAGAATGCTTACCTAGCATTCACGAAGCCCTGGATTCCGTTGTTAGTTTCACATATAACCAGACATGGTGGTGAACAGCTGTAATCCCAGCATTCAGAAGTTAGTAGCAAAAAATTTACAAACTCAGGGTTATCATCAGCTATCTAGGGAGTTCAAAGTTAGCTTGCAGACAAGGACAGCTTGAATTACATAAAGCTGTCTCAAAAATTTTTTAAAATAAAGTGTATCATTCAATAGTGGGGGTTAAGTTCATAGCTACGTGATATCATCACCTCAGAAAGAGACCCATAACTTTAGTGATTGCCACTCCATCCTCCACATGCCCCGGCCTCAAGCAATTACTGAATTTATGCCAATGAGGTCTTAACTTATTCTGGAAATTGTTTTATGGAATGATAAGAGTGTTTTTCTCCTGTCTCATTTCAATTAAAGCATAGGTTTTTCAGGGTTCATTCATGTTGTGGCAAGGATCAATGCTTTGTTTCCTTCAATAATAGATAGATATCATCCTATATTCACATAGATATCACCTCTTTGTTATCTATCTTTGGACCTTTTTAGTCCTACAGAATATGTTAGACCTATTTGTATAGTAGTATTTCTGCCTCACATTTTTTTTTTATTATTTTTGATGTTTCTTTTTTACTTTTATTATTAACTCTTATATTTTTCCTTTGTTATAAACTCTCTTACATTCTAATTGCCAACCCTTCCATCTCTGTTCTTATGAAGTTAAGACTTGTCTCCAGGCTGTTCCTGACAGAAAATGTGATCATAGAAAAGCTCCTCCTTTGTTGCTTATTATAATGATAGTTATGACATTGTGGCCAACGACTCTGAATCCTTCCGGAAATTCCAGATCAATGCTTTTTTGTCTCAGTATTCCACAGATTTATGTTGTGCTTGAATTCTCAGCTGAATGTCTCGTGGTCTCTCTGCTGACTATTTTCCTACTCACAGGCAAGTTTACCAAGGACAATGAGGTGGAAATGTCCCACAGCACTCATAAAAGGCACAATGAGAAGGTTAGGGTTGCAGTGCCTTTCATTGAACCATCACCTCATATCTTTGCAGTCGGTTGCTGTGTCTGAAGGTCAGGAGATTGTCTCAGCAGCAGCTTGATTCACTGTTTACAAATTTTAAACCATGAATAATTCATCCATATTTTTTCCATTGTTTTCATGGAATAAGGATTTCATATAAGAGAATGTTCTAGATAGTGCAAGCTCACTAAAGCACTTAACAAAAAAAGTGTCAAGAGTTCAGAATAAATATTCTTCTAACATTTGTTATATGTTTATTAGAAAGAATTTTGTGAATACTCAATTCTTAATTTATTAGTTTATTTTTTCCAGGCAAATTTTTGTTTTGTTTTATTTTTGAAACAGCCTATAAACCAGGCTGACTTCCTACTTGTTAGTTAGTCAAGAATGACCTTGACTCCTGACTCTCCTGATCTGCCTTTAGGGTTCTGGGATTCCAAGCATGAGCCTCTATACCTACTTTATACCATGTTGAGGATGGAATCAAAGATTTTGATCCTGCTGGGCAAGTAATCAAGTTAGCTACATTCCTAGCTCAAGCTAACTTATATTTTTAAATGTTTTTAAACTGCCCAAGCCACACAACTGTCATTCACATCCAGTAGGCCTAGTTCAGTCCGGTGCAGGTTCCCCAGGTCAACTCAGAATCACTGAGTTCCTAGTTGCTTGGGTCAGCCATCTTGTGAATTTCTCCATCATTATCTTGACCCCTTTCAAGCAAATATGTTTTTAAAAAGTAGTTTGGGGGCCAGTTTTGGAATGGACCCCAGGAGAATGAAGTTTAACCCTTCCTACCTTGTAGGCTGCCATGTAGGGCAGATCAGCAGACAGACAGATTCTGTCTTAACTGTTGCCACAACGCAGATGGTAAAGAATACCCACAGGACAAGGACTGGTACAGATTTATAGGTCCAGGAATGGTTGCTATGGAAAAAGTAGCTAGGTCAAAACTCACGGGTTCCCTGGAGTTTTAGGGTACAGAACCAATGAAAAGCGGGTCTGTACCTCAGACGGGAACGTATGTGAAAGCGAGAGGAGACGGGTTTCCTGCTTTCTTCCAGCTCCCAGGCACGTCTACCACGGCATTTGGGTCACTATTGGCATATCCGGTCTCTTTTCCTTATAGACTATTCTTTTGAGCAAATGACTGATTCTTGCTCCTGCTCTGTAATTGTTTATTCTACGCAGGAGTGAATAAATGAAAGGCTTAGGTGTTCAAGGGGCTAAAATAACAAGCCTACTTTTATCTGGAACTTTAGAATCATGACTGCCAGAGAAAAGCTAGACATCTCTTCCTACTTCAAAGTGCCTGCTCCATTTTTAGGCTACGCCGTGAGTTCCTGTTTCCTCTTTGAGGACATCTTCAGCTCAGGGTACAGATGACGAATATGTCCTGAGAGGAGTGGACGGCCAACCAGCTCAGGTTACCTGTCTCACATCCCTACTCCTGGCCACTCTGATGATTCATCAGTTAGAAATGCCCCCAAGCAATAATAGACTTCCGGGATCTTTTATTTACACAAGTATTGTACATGATATTTTAAGTAGTGGGGGGAAAATATGTGGTTTCTAACAAAAGAAGTAAATCTCAAACAAAATGTTTCTTGCTATTCCAATGTAGACAGAAAATCACCTCATTTAAATTGTCTTAACTCCGTTAAAGTGAATTTGTTCTTGCCAAAATATATTTTCTCATCTTTAGTGTTGCTATTTGTGGTCACTGGGGTTTTATTAGAAGATAATCATTCTAAATACTTTTTACTTATATAGCTTTTGCTATGCAGAATTATCAGTGCTTTTATTCTTAGTGTTACTGGATGACATTTAAACAGAAATCATAGGTATTAAAACTCCATTTGCTCTTTTTTCTTTTTCAACTAAATTATAAGCTCCTGGAAGATACAAAGTACTTACTATATCTCTTGTCCCCTATCGATTATCAGCAACTGCTAGGCATGTGGTAAGAATTTGGTAAGCATTAGCTTAGTGGAAGGCTGCTTGTGATCCTCTGCTCCCTTGATGCTGTGTCCTATTCTATACAGCTCTGTCTTTGATATCAGTTACTATTTATATTATAACAATGTATCTACATCTAATAGGACACCACCTTTATGCTTTTATTTGCTGCATTCCAACATTTAGATGAAGGTTGTCACAGGAAAATGTTGTTAGCAGTCTTGCTTGAACATGGTTTCTGCAGGCATTACTTCAGAATTGGGGTCTAGGAGAGAGACAGAATCATTATCTCAGGTGTGGAGTCCAAAGACAGCCTAAGACATCATTACTATAGGAGAGGCCTCAGGCATTACTATAGAATAGGGTCTCAAACATTGTTCCAGGAGAGAAGTTTTGAAGGTGCCTAAGATGTTACTCCAGATGCAGGATCTAAAGATGGTCTAAGACTGAGAGCAGCTATAGATTTAAGAATGATTATTTTTATGACTTTCATGTCTGGACTGTGAGAATTTGAATTAACATATACCAGTATCATAGAAATAGAGTTTATTAAATGTTTCAAATGAGTACGTTTAAATATTTATTACAAAAAAAGAGCCAAGTCCGTAACTTTCTTGTGTCAATAAGGGAAGAACTTTCTTCAAGTTTTCACACTGAGTCTTACATAACATACAAACTTGGCATCACTTATTCTGGTTCAGAACCTTAGTTTGGTCAGCTCAGGCCTAGTCAGTCGAGTCTTGGAGGATTTATTCATCTAAACCAAACATAGGAGATTAAGCAAGAATATAAACTGTCACATGGACTAATCAGGTTTATCAGTATACTAATGAACCAGTGCACCTGTGATTAGATATCTCTTTCTAGTGAGACTATACTAAGTAAGGATTTGAGGATCACAGAATACAGCCATCATTTGAAAGATATCATCAAACTGTGATATTGGCACAACGCATTGTCCAGAAGAGCCCAATTATTGCACTTAGAACTTGTCAATAGTGCTTTGATGTGATGATAGTTTTTTTGTTTGATGAAAGGTCAAAGGAAGTGGTTTCTGACCTGCCATGTGTTCAGGTGACTGTCCAGCAGATAACAGCTTGGAAATTCTGTTTCCTTCCATCTTGTAGTTCTAATACAACCTGAATGTTAGACTCTGTTCATAGGTCTTTTTCAACCAGTACACACAGAAAGATATCAGGGGACCAGGACTAGTAAAGCATTGATTACTGCTGTCTACATTTTACATCTAGTTCTCAGCAGTATGATGCTACTTAATGGTGAAGGAGACTAGTATATGAAGTCTAGTTCTTACCTAGTGGAAGGGAACAATTAACATGTTTCTGCTATGAATGCTATTGTCCTTAGAACCAGTCCTCTCAAGGGTACAAAAGGGGAGAATGCATGAGCAGCTCAGATGGCCACCTGTCTCTTAGGGCAGATGAGAGACACACCAGCAGCTCTTCACTATCCAGCTCTTCTTCATAGGTATTCTTCCAAATCACCCAAATCAACATTAAGGAAAATGTAATAGGAAGTTTCTAGCCCAGATTAACCCCAAGATCCAGACCCACTCGCAGCTGCTTAGCTCTGTATATCCCTGAGGTTTGAACCCATTCACAGTCCCATTATATTAGTTCCAAATAATCACACAAAGGTTTATATTAATTTCATGCTGATTGACCTAAAACTCAGATATGTTGCTAGCTAGCTCATCTTAACTCAACCCATTTTTATTAATCTGTTTAGTCATGTGGCTTAGTACCTTTTCTAAGAGCAGCATGGTTGTCTTCTTTCCTCTGCATCTGCTGGTGTCTCTCCCCTGCTCTTCCTGTTCCCAGAGTTTTCTTAGTCTGGTAGCCCTGCCCATACTTCCTGTCTGCCTTTGGCCAATCAGCATTTTATTAAACTAGTAGGAAGGACAAATATTTACAATGTACCAGAACATAATCCCACTACAGAAAAACCCTTCCTCATGATAGGCAGGTTACATTTTTTTTTCACAATTGAATACTGTATATTAAAGTTGTAGCTGGAGGCTGAGGAATGAGGGTTCTTTATTTGTTCAAGTTAGCCTTGAGTACATAGTAAGTTCCAGGCTTGCCGAGGCCATGTAGCACAATCTTGTCTCAAATATCACAAAACAAACAATTGTAAGCAACTTTCTTGGCAGGCAAATACTTTGTGTCAGTTGCTGAGTTCTGGGGGGAAGTCATGTGCCTACTATGGGGATTTGGGGATCCCAGCTCAAGACTTTTATTTGTATGGCCAATAAAATAAAAATTTTCTTCACTCAGTGGATCACCAGTCTTGAAAGTGAAAACCCTTAGAAAGAACCCCTACCCTGGGATTTGCAATAAGTTTCTGGTTTAGACTTTCTGGCCTAGTACTGAGATTTAGACCTACTCACAGCCCTGCTGCCTCTTAGCCCCAAATAATCACACAGAAACTTATATTAATTTCATGCTGATTGGCTTATAGCTCAGGTATATTGCTAGCTAGCTCTCTCATCTTAACTCAGCCCATTTCCATTAATCTGTTTAGCCGTGTGGCGTGGTACCTTTTCTCAGAGCAACATCTTGACTTCTTTTCTTTGTATATGCTGAGATCTCTATCTCTGATTCTTCTTCTTCCTAGAGTTTTCTTAGTCCGGTAGCCACACACACACTTTTTGTCTGCCTTCTGACCAGTCAACATTTTATTAAACCAGTAGGATGTAATATACTAGAACATAGTCCCACTACACAGGGATAACTTATTCAACATTTGCTCCATGAGACTAGTAAAAATAGAATAAAATCATTTATAAGAGTTCTTTGTGGTCATTGCACATTTATTTCTGAAATATAAAATAAGTCTTCAGGGTATAATTTTAAATGATCAAAGATTACTAATCATAGAAAGAGTAGGTAAGACGCCATCATAGCCTTGCTTGTGTTTGCTACATGGAAGCTTCTCCCACATGTTGAAAGAAAGCAATATTTTTAAAAAATTAAGCTTGATGAGTAACTTATATACTTTTATATACACTTTTTTGTTTGGTTTTGTTTGAAACAGGATCAATTCTGTAGCACAGATTGGCCTCAAACTTGCAGCCATCCTCCTGCCTCAGCCTCCTGAGTGCTGGAATTACATACAGTTCAGTCATGTGCCACCCTGACTGGCATTCTTTATACTTTACTTCCCAGGTAGCCTGTAAAGAGCATGTACTGGTATTAAAATTATTAAAAAGAATGAAAACAGATGCACACTCTTATACCTGTCAGCGGGCATCGGCTGTTCAGTTCTATTTGCTCAAAGTAGCATGAACTTGGAAAGTCCTTAACTACTGACTTCCTGGGTCTCAGCTTCCTCATCCATAAAGTGAGAAAAATCACGGTAACGTTAGACAGGCTTAACTAGGCACATATAAAGCACAGTAAATTACTGCAGTATTTAGATGGATTGCTAGGAACTTCTCAATGTTATTTATATTTGCTTGGCTATTTCTAGAACTGGCAGCCTATCCCGTTTCATAATAATGGGGACAGCTACCATCTGTTGGTCACATAACACCTAACGATGTGACCCTGCTTTATCTGTGTTATCATACTTAATCTTCCCCACAGCCCCGAGAGGGATGTTTATCCCGGTTTTTCCTCCTGGTAAACTGGGACACAGAGAGGTCAAGTGATTTGGCCAGAGTTACACAGCTTGCAAGTCTCATAGAAAGGGTTTTATCCCAGGTCTGTCAAACTTAGAAGTTTCTGTTCTATCTTCAATAACATATGGCTTTACCTTAGTGAGAAACTCTCCTCTCAATACAAACATTCAAAGAGTGAGGTTGCCAAAAGATTAGCTTCCTTTCAACAACTTCTTCATGGCCAAATGACAAAGAAAGATGGATACTGCCTGAGTGAGGTAAGGGTTTACAATTTGTCAAATACCTGCTCGGAGGTTCCTAAGGAAACTTATTGTCTTGGTGAAGAATTTACTTATATATTGTGAAAAACTACTGTGTCCTGGATATCTTCCAGACCTAGCAAATGTTTCCAAAACTTAAATCATCTTTCCTCCCAAACTTGCCTTTCTCTGTTCTCGGACTGCAAGGCCATCTCTCATCTCACTTTGCCCCTCCTCCAGGCAGGAGGACGGCTGCCCCCACTGTCCTCTGACACTGCTCTGCTCTGTTCTTACGTGGCCACGCGGTCCAAGTTCTCACTCTCTCTCCTCTTACACTACTACAGCTGAGTTCCAAATTGGTCCTTCTGCTTTTAGGATATAATCTGAAGTATCTTCCATATCACTGTCAAAAAGCATTTTTCTAGGAAACAGACTTGGGTATGTCATTTCCTTGTTTGACAATCTGCTCTGTGTTTTTCCCTCTCAAGGGATGAATCCTCTCACATGGCATGTGCCGTTAACACTGGTCTTCTTTGCTAGCCTCATCTGCTCTGTCCCATTGCTATTCCCTACACAGTCTCTATATTAAATGCCTTGAAATCTCTCACATATTCTAAGTCCTCACAGCATTATTTCAATAGTCCATTTTTCATGCAGACAAAATGTATATTTATGAAAAGGTATAAAGATAATGCTGACAAATGCCTGTGGTATCTGAGCATAGCTATTATTTTTAAGGTGAATATCTGACCTAAAATATAAGTCTCTGTTTCTTCAGCATTGGGCTTCTAAAGTCTTGGTGCTGGAGCTCTATATGTGTATTGGATGGTACATTTGCTAACTCCAGTGACTACAAAAACACTATTATTGTTCATTGAGATAATGATGTAGAAGACCTTGCAAAGACAAATAAAATTAAAAGCATAAGTAAGAACATTGAATTTGGGTTCCAGGTCGATTGCAACACATCCTAACACCGTAAACATGTCATGATTCTCACATGATTATTCTGCTTAGCAGTAGTTATTTCCACTAGCTACAATCTAGATGTATTTTATTTTGGAGATTAGACCCAGGGGCTCCCCTCTGCTAGGTAAGTGATCCACCACTGGTCCACATCTCCAGATCTGTTTTAATTTGATTTTGAGGGAAGGTCTCACTAGGTTGCCCAGACTGGCTTTGAACATAGTCAAATAGCCTATAATCTGCCTGAGCCCCACAAGTAGCTGGAATTATAAACATATACCAGTAGGTCCAACTTCTGAGATGATTTTGAGAAGATGTTCTTTAAATGTTTACATCTCAGCCCTTCTCCAGGCTGTCCTGGTGAACAGTCTTCACATATTTAATCCATTACACTCGGGAATGTATGGACCCCTCCTAGGAAACATGGATTTCTTTGTCTTTAGATATCATTTTCTTTACAGAAGGACTGACCAACTTAGAGTTATTACACTGGTGTGGCATGCTTCTGGCAAGGAGGAGTATAAGTTACTTGGCAGAACGCTTGTTGACATTGCTTGTTTCTTGTTCATTTCGCTCGCTCCAGTGACATTCTAAAGTTAGACAACTAAATAAGAATTAGGCTTAGGAGCTTTGGTTCCAAATCAAACTCCACTCTTTGAGCTAATATTGCTTTTCTTTCCTCTTTTTCTTTTTGCCCTCTGGGTCTAATTTCTCTGTGTTTACAGTGTATGCAAACATGTTTCTCATTAGTGTTTATTTACTACCACAGGAATCACTTTGAATCCTAGTCTTGGTGGAGATATTTTTCTCAAAATAAACCCAGATCACATTGGGTTTTATCGTGTAAATTATGAAGCAAGCACTTGGGACAATATAGCTGAGACTCTCTTCTCAAATCACTTGGTAAGAGACCATATGCTTAGGAACTATTGTAATTTTGTTCCAAGAACAGAATTTTAAAGAGACTAATTTTTTTTTCAGTTCTCTTAACTTTTGAAAATCATGGCTTTTACTTTTTCCCTTCTTCTTCCAGAACTTTACGCCTGCTGACCGTACAGGTTTTATTGATGATGCTTTTGCTTTGGCAAGGTATGTCTTAAAATGAGGTTAGGTCATTTAAAACACCATGAGTTTTCCCATAAATGTTTAAAATTAATTACAACTACATTTACTTATTAGATTTTTCTTTAAATCAAAAACACCCAAAGTCTGTATTTTAAGAATTATTGATATTTTTTGGCCCTCTTTTAAAAAAATTTATGTGAGCCTTATAGCAAATTAGCTATTTATAGACACACAGGCTTTGTTCTCCTATCTCTTTTCTTGCTGGCATGGGGTGCGATATACTCCATATCAAGGTTTTTTATTTAATTAGTGATATTTTAAAATTATCAAAAGTGCATCTTGGATTGATGAGACGGCTTCTGCCAACTCTGGTGACATGAGTCCCAGCCTGAGGACCCACATGATAGGAGAGAATTACTTCCAATATAGTGACCTCCACATGTGCACAGTGGTGGGCCCATCCATCTAAAAATAAGCAAGTGAAATATAAATGATACAGTTTTAAAATATACCTTCATAACTTGGTTTAACAAATGCATAGTATAGGGGGCTGGAGAGATGGCTCAGCGGTTAAGAGCACCGTCTGCTCTTCCAGAGAACCCGGGTTCGATTCCCAGCACCCACATGGCAGCTAACAACTGTCTGTAGTTCCAGTTCCAGGCAAACACCAAGGCAAATAAATAAATAAATAAATAAATAAATAAATAAATAAATAATAAAGTTAAAAAAAACCAGAAAAACAAATGCATAGTATTTCAGTTTAGGGAGGAGACCAAGCTAACTATTAAATACTTTCATCTAGAATTGTGAATTTTTGTCTAAGCCATTAGGACAAGCAGAACAAGCCATGGAGTTCTTGCATTGGTTAGCACTGGGGAACTATTTTGGAAATTTGACTTTGTTTTTCTTCGTGATCTGAGAGTAATCTGAACTTGGAGAGAGATAAGCAACCTAGATGGGGACAAAGGAACAGTGACTATGGCACCTCTTAATGGTTTTCAGATCATCTGACCCTAATCATTATTTATTAAGTTTCTCACTCTCTGCAGAAGCAAGATACACAGTTAATTTAATTTCTATGTTTTTCAGTAGCTTTGTCTAAGTATGAGGGTATATTAAGATTTCTTAGGAAGCCTCTTCTGGCTCCTCTGCCTGAGTTGAGCATCATTATTTTATTTTATTTTTTTTTTAGACACTCAATAATCACTTGACTTTATTGTGCCCTCCCCCAAAATGAAAGAAAAAAGTTTCTTCCAAAATCATGATCTTTTTCTTTCTTACCCAATAGGAGAGATTTTTTCCCCCTCTTAGATTTGAAAACATTTATTCCTGTACACAGCTATATCTCACATACAGTTAATAAAGGAAACTGCCGAAATCTATATTCTGGGGGTGCTAAGCATATCTTGAGAGAGCAGACAAAAACCACAGAAGTAGAGAATTGTGAAGAAAGTGACAACATTCACTAGTACTAAAAAGACTGAAATCCATCTCCAGTTCTGATGAATGTTTTGGCTGTAAGGGCTACCAGGGACATCTTCATGAAATCCCATGTGGTATCACTTTAAAGTAAAAACATAGGACATCCAAAGATTTGGGGAGGAATCCATAGGACCCAGGACAGTTGACCAATACCTAGAAATGTTTGCCTAGACTCGGAAGCTTCTCACTTCCTGTGAGAATCATGTATGTGATGCTCTGAGTTGGGCATCATTCTTAGGTGCCTAATTTTTTTCCCACAGCACTTTATTATCATTGCTTATTAGTATCCATACTACCCAGGAAATCCTCTTAAGAGAATGGACATTCAAACACAATTTATAACAACACATGACTGTTAGAGTCATTGTTCAATGACTACTAGCCAATCAAATTGAAGGCTAGTAGTGAAAGCAGAAATGTTTGACATGCACTCCTTAGATAACATCAGAAATCCAAAAATGTTGACATTTTTCAAAGGCTTAAACAATAGACTCTTGAACCTGACTAAAATCCTGGTTTTGTAGAAATTGGAGTAAACTTTTAACCTCTGTCTGAATCAATACCCTTATAGAAAACTAGAAATGACTGCCTAAGATGATTGCAATAAATAAATGAGAAAATAGGTAGAGGGAATCTAAAAGATGATCTTTCTGAGTTCGCATCAAATTCTCTTACTTGACCAAAATGCATCCACCTTGGTTTATTATTAACAGCAAAGATGTATTTTCTAAAGCACTCCTGAGATAGATCTCTTCTGAAAAGCTCCTTGAACCTTACAGGGAGAAGTAGAAATGTCCAACTTAGAGCTGCACATTCAATCATCACTTAATCTCAGCTTCCTAGAGCACCCATACTGCTTCTTTATTCACCTCTTCTTGCCACGTAGAGATACTTCTCTGGTTAAAATCGAGAGTAGCATTTTCTGTGTGTATCAACATTCAAAATGTTAAAGACAATTTTATGAACAATGTTTCTAGCAAACATTCTTCTCAAATATATCTGAACCAAACTTTAGAAATACTTTTCTATAACTTTTTTGTGGTGCTGACTACAATCACTCAACTTTGGCCCCAATCTTGAGCAAAAACTTTTCAGCTGAGTCTCAACAATAGGTGAAACTTCTTTGAAGGTCACTATATTGGAAGTATTTCTCTCCTATCATGTGGGTCCTCAGGCTTGGACTCATGTCACCAGAGTTGACAGAAGCCGTCTCATCAGTCCAAGATGCAGTTTTGATATAAAAAAGATATATTTTGTTTTTTCAATCTTCTATATGTGCATGGACATATGTATGGTGCCCACAGAGGACATAAGAGAACATCTGGTCCTGTAGAACTAGACTTATAAGCAGTTATTGAATCTCCTATCAGGGGTGCTGAGAACTCTGGTCCTCTGCAAAAAGAAGTGCTCATAACCACTAAACCATCTCTCCAGTTCCTAAGTGTAGTTTTGTCACTAACATAAAATGCTAGAATCACCATTCTGGTCCTTTCAATTGAAAGTCCAGTTTTCAATTAATTGTCCTATTTGTTTTTTCTCTCAGAGCTCAACTTCTGGATTATGGGGCCGCTTTGAACTTGACCAAGTATCTCAAATCAGAAAAGGATTACTTCCCATGGCAGAGAGTCATTTCAGCTGTAACCTACATCATTAGCATGTTTGAAGATGACAGAGAGCTGTACCCCATGATAGAGGTGACCTTAATGCTATGAGTATACCACAAATGTAAATGTTCAGTAGTCTGGGTTGGCTTCTACGGGAAGGAGATCTTACAGGCTATCTATCCATCACATGAAATCAAAAGATGTGCTAGGACTTATTAATCAAAGCAGGCAGGCTGTGTGATCTTTTTCACCCTGAAGTGTTTCATATTTGTGTTTCAGCATACCTCAAAAAGGTATCCATTTTAGTATCAAAATAAATACAGATATTTTATTTAAATTTTAACATTTAAAAATATAAACTAGAATCTACTTTAAAATGAATTTATCTGCTAAAATTAGTTTATTCTTAACAAAATAAGAAAATTATATTATTTTTACTCTCACTTTTACATTGGAATTTGGTTTTAAGTTGGTCATTTCTGCTTAGCTTTTCTTTGTCATTTCAATAGCACTTTGGAAGGCTCCTTGCAATTTTAAACCAATTCTGAATCCAAATCTGGCTATTTTGTGTACTAAATCAAAGACCTTTGGAAAAGTGATGTGATATTTTTGAGCCTAAGTTTCATGTGTGTAATAGAAACGTGAATATTTGTCTACCTGTGGTAATGAGATAGTGAAAACCCCTAGATTGTCTTTGTAAATCTAAATAGCTGTCATTTTAAAATATCTCCTTAATGCTTAAACAGCCATCTTAGAACCAGAAGTGTGTGGGGTGTTTTTCTACTTATTACTATAATTAAGAAATAGTTGTTTGTTTTCCCTGTTGCTGTGATAAAAATACCCATAAAATCAATTTAAGGGAGAGAGGGAGTTTATTTGGTTTATAACTCCAGATTACAGTCTGTCTTAGATAGGATTTCTATTGCTGTAAATAGACAAGATAACTATAGCAACCCTTATAAAGGAAAACATTTAATTGAGATGGCCGCTTAGTTCAAAGGTTCAGTTCATGTTTATCGTGATGAGGAGCAAAGGAGACAGGGTGCTGGCTACATCTTGATTAGAAGGCAATAGGAAGTAGACTGTGACACTGGTTGATAGCTTGAGCATATAAGAGACCTCAAAGCCTGCCTCCACAGTGACATACTTCCTCCAACAGGGCCACACTTCCTAATCTAGCCATTCCTTATGAAATTATGAAGGTCAATTACATTCAAATTACTACACAGTCCATTGGTGGGAAATCAGTGTGACAGGGACTTAAAGCAGCTAGTCCCATTACATTAACAGTCAAGAGCAGAGAGCAAAGAACTAATGCATACTTGTGACTGCTCAGCTTACTTTCTCTACTCTTAACCTAGAATCCCCTTCTTAGAGAATGGTGCCACCCATGGTGGCTGAGTCATCCCACATCAAATAATGGAATCAAGACAAATCTCCACAGACTTATCTGATCTACAGTCCTACTTAACCTCCCTTCTCAAGTGATTCTAGGTTGTGTCAAATTGACAAAGCATCGAAAGGTGCTCAGGCAATGTTTTTAGAAAGCATTAAAGAAAGATCCAGAATGGTTTCTATGTTTAGGACTGAAGGAAAAATCAGTGGTATAAAATGTGAACACCTTATTTTTCTAAGTGCTGGCTCAAACTTCTCAGAGCTAGTAGGGCAAAGGTCACAGTGGGGGCTTTAGGTAACACGAGATTCAAATAAGTAGCAAGTTCTTACTTATGGTGTATTTTTCTTCTATTTCAGACATACTTCCAAGGTCAAGTGAAGCTCATTGCCGATTCTCTGGGATGGAGCGATACTGGGAGCCACATGGAAAAGTTATTCTTTATCTTTTATAAACTAATATTTATTTAACATTTGTGTGCTTGTGTTTTTAACAAATGATAAAAATTTGTTAAGGCCCTGTTCTGTGCTCATTTGATTTTGAAGGTTACTCCGTGCCTCTGTGTTAGGATTTGCGTGCAAGATGGGAGACAGAGACGCCTTGAACAATGCTTCCCAGTTATTTGAGGACTGGCTACAAGGGAAAGGAAGGTGAGTCCTTGTGTTGTTTGCTTGTCTAGAAGATTTTAAGAGAATTGTGAATAAACACATGCAATTCCTCAAACATCCTTTCTTCTCTCAGCATTGCTGTAAACCTCAGGCTTCTGGTGTACCGCTATGGGATGCAGAACTCTGGCAATGAGAGTTCATGGAATGCCACTCTAGAGCAATACCAGAAAACCACCCTAGCGCAAGAAAAAGAAAAGCTACTCTATGGGTTAGCTTCCGTGAAGGATGTTGCTCTTTTGGCAAGGTAAGCTCTTGGCTGTTTGCTTTGTAGTGCTGGGATTAAATCCAACCAGCTCTTTGCCCATGCCAGATAAGTCTTCTAATGTTAACATGTATACTTAGGTGTAATTTATTTTTAATTTTTTCTTTTAATTTGTTTTTTAGACAGGGTCTCATTATGTGGTCCTGTAGATTAACATTAAGACAATCTCCCTGCCTCTGGTTTCCACCAGGATTGCCATGTTTAATGTGTAATTTAAAATAAATTTGGGGGACTGGAGAGGTAGTTTAGTGGTGAGAAGCACTGACAGCTCTTTCAGAGGAACTTAGTTTGATTTCTGTAACCCATATAGAGATTCACAACTTCCTGTTCCCTCCAGTCACAGGGGAACTGGGTACCCTCTTCTGACCTCTATGGGCACAGCCTCTGAAGTGATGCACAGACAATCATGCAAGCAAGTTTTCCATACACATATAATAAAATAAAATTGGTTCAGATTAAGTAAAGAACATAACCATCTTGACTATGTCAAAGCATTACATTAGATAATATGGTGTTAATTATATTTGTCAAAAAATTTAGCATCTACTTCAGATGTTTCAGAAAGAGTCTATGGATGCAGGGTATAGAGGAAAAATTATACAGACAGAAAACTTCAGAGCCTACCACATCAGTGGAGTTTTTAATTTCCATAGCCTAGTGTGCCAAAATATTCCTCTAAGACATTCATTATGAAAGACAAGTTGCTCCACCTTGCACCATCTGCCATGGAAAGTAATATTCGTGGCTAGAGGTATTTATAATTTATAAATTTGAAGCAATGTTCACATTTAAGTTTATGTATTCAATTCAATAAATGCTCTTTTATTAGAGTAACTATTAAATTTAGTTTTAATTGTTTATGATGTTTCCAAAATAATTTAAATTTTAAATTAGTTTAATTGTCAATATTAGTTTTAATATCTAATTAAATTACTAATATTTAATATCTAATTAAATATCTAACTAAAATTACTAGATTTAAATGCTTCTATTTTAGCACTCATCAAAATTAGAAATTATTCTTTAAAAGCAGTTAAATACACTAATTAAACAAAAAACCTTCTTTCTCCATTTTCATATATAATTCGTTCTGTCATTGATACCTCAAGAATTGAGTTGCTGGGGTGAAAGGTGTGTGGTTAACATCCAAAGGTCACTTTAAAGCAGTTTTCTTCTTGCCTTCACTTAGGTATCTGGAAATGATCAAAGACCCCAATATTATTAAAACTCAGGATGTATTTACAGTCATCCGCTACATCTCATACAACAGCTATGGGAAGACCATGGCCTGGAACTGGATACAGCTCAATTGGGACTACCTGGTTGACAGGTGGGACTACCAGAAAATAGCTTCTTGTTCTTTGACACTTTCTACAGGTGTTTTCTTTCTATCTTTGGTATACTTTCTCTAGCTTCTTTACCATACCGAAATGACATATTGCCAGAGGTAAAGGATCACAGCACTGTCTTTCCAGGTCTGTTGATTTTAGGCATGATTCTGCTTTTCAGCCAAACAGCAAGATTCTGAGATCTGAAGAGAGAATAAAATTGCATTATTTTTGTCTAATTAAAACAATATATTATTTTAACTAAAATAATATATTTTTGCTCACTGTACTGATACATACCAAAATGTGAGATATGTGTTTAGTTCTAGGCTACCATTTGCTAAAAACTAGGTGAGAATTCCTGGAGCTGGGCTCTAAGTAGGGCCCTATGTGTCCAGAACTCACATACAACAACTTTCATCTCCCATGACCATATAATAAACTTTTAGTATTCCAAATGCTTCTTTAAAAAGAACTACATTTCTTAGGCAATAGCACTTTGGATGTGTGTGTGAAGATTTGGCATATGTACTTCTCTCTCTCTCTCTCTCTCTCTCTCTCTCTCTCTCTCTCTCTCTCTCTCTCTGTGTGTGTGTGTGTGTGTGTGTGTGTTTGTGTTTGTGGTTTGTTGGTGTTTAGGACTGGATGATTCAGGACCTTCTAACTGCAAAGCATAAAGCACATACTCTATGATTGACCTATCCTCATAACAGCTTGGAAAATGGGAAGTCCCAATGACAGAGGACCAGAGCAAATGAGAGGTATTTCCCCAAGCTTCTATTTCTTTGACCCCGTGCAGAGGATGTGCTGCTGTTCTTGGCTCATGTCCTCTAAATGCAATGGTCAATTTCTGTTAAAAAGACATTTCTTTGGTAAAATGTAAAATAGAATACAGGCTAAATGTATTTCCTAAATAAATGTGTACACATTGATGAGAGGTCATTCCACCTGTAAGCCACATAGTAAGAAGTCTCCTTGTCTATATTAATTTTTCCTGTCAACAATGGTTGGAAATTACTGTCCTCTGAGAAACATGGGATGACTTTTACCCCCCTTTTCTCTTCTGTGAACTACTGCCATTGTGTTTATTTATATTCTCTTTCCTTCTGAGATGCACAGTGTATTCGTAACTCTCAACTAAAATTTTCTACACTGATTTTGCCTGTTTATGATAGATTTTTGCCTTTTTTATTCTTGTGTGTAGTGAGAGTCAATTCATCCATTTCTTTTTGTTTTGTTTTGATGAGACACAGTTTTTCTGTGTAACCTCCTTGGCTATTTTGGAACTCACAATGTAGACCATGCTGGCCTCCAACTCACAGAGATCTGCCTGCTTCTGCCTCCTAAGTGCTGGAATTAAAGATGCGTGACACCACTGCCTGGCTATGTTCATCTATTTCTAAATATTGATCTGAGGACACATGCGCACATGAGTTCATATCCGTGTTTCTCCTGTTTATAATAGTTCCAGTGAAAGGCTTAGTTTGGACTGAGTAAATTTATTTAAAAAGAATATGTTGTCAGGGCATATGAATTCATCTGTGTAAGAGTACTTTCCATTTAGAAAGATGGATGCCTACTGATGCCTACTGTGTGGTTTGTGTTAGCTGAAAGACCATGAGTCTATATATGCTACAAGAAATTTGTATAAACAAAACACAGTGTTTGCTTTTACGTTGTTGTGAAAAGATAACGATACCTTATTTATTATATACCTTAGCAATTAATAAGTAGAAAAAAGTAGGTTTTAACTAGTTATAGAAACCATAAACATCTGGTTTTAAAGTAAGCATATTAGATTTTGTAAACTAAATGTTTCCCAAAAACAGTGAGTTGATTAACTGTTGTCAGATCCAGGCCCACAAGCCTTGCCCAAGGCTTTTAATATTTCTTCATTGTCTGATTTTCATGAAATGTTATTTCATGAGATCTTATTGCAGATGTCTCCAACACAAGATCATACAATAACCATATGACTGTTACACAAAAGGCAATATTAATTATGTTCGGTTTGAAGAAATAGAATTTCCCTATGAAAAATGAATGAGACAAGTTAAATAGAAATAAACCAAGCTTTATTCAAATATTTCTAAACTTTTGAATAATTTCCAAATTTTTTTGGTTCATTACTATCTCTATTTCTGAGCAATTTATTGTTGCCCTCAAATAAAGAATCTGCTTTTCTATCAAGCTTTTTTCATGTGACCTTTATAACTGCTGTTTGCCAGGCCACTGCTGTGCTTTCCCGTTTGAGCCTTAACCACAAAGTCCTCCATATGTGAGAGATGAGTTTTTGCCCCTGTGTCATTTAAATCCTTAGGTGAATCTGTGGAGTTTAATAAGCTTAATAGGCCTAAAGTGGGATTTGACCAAATTTGATTTTAGTTTGTTACAGTTGAAAAAATTTAAGAATTTTGACATAATGAACATGATCTAAACATTTAAACATCTCAAAATAGCTTAATAAGCACTCAATTATAAGTTTTGAATATATGAAAATAGTTTTTGTATGATGTAACCTCACTTAACTATTGAAGATACACTTAAATTCTTATTATAGTTTTAGCCATCTAGATGAAAACACTGTATGTTTCCTCCTGTTTTCTGCTCTTCATATGATATTGGGCCCTTGAGATAAATGTATTTTGCTCCCGTGTAGGTAGTGTTTACACAAGTATTTGCAGTTTTTATTTGATGTATTTGTATTTGATGCTACCAAATATTTCTTTTAAATTTTAGTCACTAAGAGTGAAACAATAATTCAGAAATTAGAAGCCATTCAAATAACTTTGAATCTCAGTTAACATCTGTTCTTGGGACTCATAGACTTTCAGTGCAGCAACAAACATATCCCCATTTTTAAAATTTCCATTTTCCTCTTACAAAATGAGTCCATATGATTTTCGGAAGCTGTGGGTGATGATAAGAATACTTAAGTAATCTATATTAGAATCAGTCAGAAATAATTTCTGCTGCCTGAGTCTTTTCTCTGTGGCTGCTTTTTGATACACATGGAGTCATATTATATACATCATTTTATGATTTATTCTTTTCATGTCATATTGCTACTGGATGAAAGAATTTTAGGACTTCTGATAAATGACATTTTATAGTAACTGCTCATTTTCCCAGTATGTTCCTGTACTAAGTGCTGATCTTAAATATCCCTGTTAATAACTCATTTTATTTCTTTATTTTTAATTTATATTTTTTATTTTATGTGATGGAGTTTTGACTGTGTGTATGTATATGCTCTGCCTGCAATGTCTGGTGCCAGTGGAGGTCAGAAGAGCGTGTTAGATCTCCTGGAACTGGAGTTACAGACAGTTGTGAGCCACATGAGGATGCTAGGAATTATACCTTGGTCTCCTGGAAGAGCAGCAAGTGTTCTTAACCACTGAGAAATCTTTCTAACCCCTAAAACCTCCTTTTAAATTGTGATTCTTTGTCTAGCAAGTCTTGTAGACATGTGCTATGTGCTAGGTTCAGTCATTGGAATCTGGGCTACAATACGAAAGAGATATAGACCCAGCTCTCTCTCCTTGAAGAATTTAAGACTTTGATGAGAGCAATAATAAGTCAAAAATTATTAATTCAAGCAATATTAAATCAAGAATTTCACAAATGCATGCATACAATTGTAGTTAGTGTCCAGAAAAGAGACTCAAGAGTATACCAAAATAACGCTAGGCTAGGCTAAGAATGGTCAGGGTGAAAACTGAGAAGCATATCTTGTTGTAGATAGCACACACTTGAGTATTCGGATGCAGGTTTAAAGTGATTCCAACGCATTATGGGAACTGGATGACTAAAGCAGAATATAGAAAACATCAATGGGAATATGCTCAGGATACTAAGGAGATAACATATTACATTGATCATGTGGGATGACTCAGTGTGATCCAGCTTGGGGTAGAGAGAAAGACTAGCAGAAATATTGCTGCAAATGTGTCCTACATGGGAGCAAGTACACAAAAGGGACAGTGATATACAGAGTAGGGGCCGAGAAGAGGGCTGGAAAGCAAACACTCTGGAAGCTAGAGGCAGGCCATATTTCCTGCTGAGGGCGAAGTAACTGTAAGGCAGACAGGTGGTGTCACTCTGTGCCTAGGGTAATGACGGAGGAGTCAGGGCTGAGAAGTGGTGGATGGAAATTCAGCTGTGCCTGTGGTGAGGCTGAGGATTGGCTGAGTGGCAAAGGCTTTATTTTTCATCCCTCTGCTAATTCCACCTGGGCATACCGCTCCCTTTTAGCACTTGGCAATAGTTCTTTATATAGAAGAAAGGGTTCTACTTCCATAAGTATTACAACTGTTTTCCTCAAATTCCTTCTAATTGTGTTTACAACTAGGTCTCTTTTATAGTATAAGACTTAAAAAAAAAATAGGACAAAGGAAATTTTATCCATTTCTATCTTCTCCCATGTTTGTTTTGGAATATAACAGTTCTAGAGTATAAACATACTCATACTGGTTTATATATTTACGTTTATTTTTGCATAGCTCTCCTCCAATATTTCACCGGTCAAATTTTATACATAACTTTGTAGGGCAGTTTTCTTTCTTTCTTTCTTTTTTTTTTTTAACACTGTGATTAGTTGTGATGAGATTTCTTTTCTTTTTCTTTTTTCATTATGAATAAAGAACTCACATTTTCTATCCTTGTATATACTTATTCAAGGTCCCATCCCCCTCCCACCACATTAGGTCACTCTCTCTTCTCCACATCTCCCCATCTCCTCCCCAGCATGGGCAGGAGGTCCCAAGGTCCCAAAGTTCCAATATTGCTCAGTTCAGCCTCCACTCCCGGCAAATCCAGTTTTCTCCCCCCAACATCAAGACTGAGTCAGGTGTTCCTTTAGAGGGAGTGGGATTCAAGGTGTCAGTCCAAGGAGTTTCCAATCCCAAGCTGTTCAGTGGTTGTGGTTTGCAGCTTGGGCATGCTTTGCTTTTTTCTTTCCTTCTTTCTTTCTTTCTTTCTTTCTTTCTTTCTTTCTTCCTTTCCTTCTTTCTTTTTTGTTTAGAGTTCACTAATGAGTGAGTCCATTCCCTGCTTATCTTTCTGAGTTTGTGATACCTCACTCAGGAGGATATTCTCCAAATCCATCCATTTACCTGCAAATTTTAGAATATCATTTTTTCTTACTGCTGAGTAGTATTCCATTGTGTAGATGTACCACAGTTTGTTAATCCATTCTTTAGCTGAGGAGCATCTAGGTTGTTTCCAGGTTCTTGCTATTATGAATAATGCTGCTATGAACATAGTTGAGCTAATACATTTGGAGTGCGAATGTGTGTCTTTAGGGTATACGCCCAGCAGTGGTATTGCTGGGTTCTTGGGGAGATTGATTCTCAGTTTTCTGAGAAACCGCCATACTGCATTCCAGAGTGGCTGAATAAGCTTACACTCCCACCAACAATGGAGGAGTGTTCTCCTTGCTCCGCACCCTCTCCAGCATAGACTGTCCTCTGTGTCTTTTATCTTAGCCAATCTGACAGGTGTCAGGTGATATCTCAAAGTTGTTTTGATTTGCATTTCTCTGATGGCTAAAGATGTTGAGCACTTTTTCAAGTGCCTTTCAACCATTTGTAATTCTTCTGCTGAGAATTCCCTTTTTAGTTCTGAACCCCATTTTTTTTATTGGGTTATTCAAGGTTTGGGCTCTAGATTCTTGAGTTCTTTATATATCTTAGAGATCAATCTTCTATCACTTGTAGGGTTGGTGAAAATCTTTTCCCATTCTGTAGGCTGTCATTTTGTCCTATTGACAGTGTCCTTGCCTGTACTCAGAAAGAGGAGGTGGGAGGGTCAAAACTTCAAGGTCATCCTCAGCTATATGAAACATTCAGGGCCAGCATGGGCTACAAGAAATCCTATCTCATTTTTTTTTAAATTCAAAGGTGACTAGAGAGCAATTGTAATGAGGTACTTAGCATGTACAAGGTTCTCTCAGGTGCCTCTTGTGCACTTACATGCTTCCAGGCTGCTTTTCTCTGGGAGCTCATGCAGTACAAGGCACTTATCAGAAGCCCAGCATAGGCTAGTGCTACATTCTTTCCATGTGACCCAGTCATAGCTGTTCTACTACAGCAACAAAGAATGGACAAAGACAGACAAGCCATTGCCCTTTGTGGTCTACTTCTGACATATCACATAGTTTGTGTTTTGCTGATAAGTAGTAGGCTGTACATCTGTACCTAGTTCTGGGGGAGGCTGAGAAGAACTGTCATTATCTATGTATCCTTGTACTCAGGAGGAATGGGAGTGTTTGAGGGATACATCAAGCAACCTACCATGTCTGAGAAATGGAATGAAATCTATATGCAAAAAGCACTATGGACTTTATAGACATTACTCCTGAATATGATTATTAAAGTGTTTGCTTTTGTTTCTTTTAAATTTTTATTTATTTATTTATTTTGGTTTTGTGTGTGTGTATTGGTCAAAGGAGAAGTTTCAGGAGTTTTTTTTTTCTTTCCATGTGGGATTTGGAAATTGAACTCAGGGTATCTGGATTGCATGGCAGACACTTTTATTCTCTGAGTCATCATATTTTGTTACCATGTTTAGCTTCTTTTAAAAACTACTACACACCCACACATACACCTTTTTTATGTAGAAAGAAGATTTCATGCCAGAATACTAATATTCTATTTTACTCCCTTCCACTTCCCTGCAGATTCACAATCAATGACAGATACCTGGGCCGGATTGTTACCATTGCTGAACCCTTCAATACAGAGCTTCAGCTCTGGCAGGTATGGACACAGACCCCTATCTATTGTCAGGGAAGGAACAAGCTTATGTTTTTCTCCCAAGGAAATGTTGCAGTTTCTCCAATAGAGTCCCCCAGACATAGCAGAAAAAAAAACCCCTTATATCTCATCAATTATACACTTCTTTTTTACTAACCTGAAAAATAATCAGATGACAAAGAGGTGTAAAAACTGAGAAATGTAGGGCCTGGGAAGGCTAACACTGGCTGGCAGACATGCATGTAGTGTGTCTCTCTTAGCTGGGTAGTTGTTGGTGACCCTGGAATAAGTTGGTTGAGATCTCATTCCATTCCAAGATAATTGTTTGAGAATTTTGAAACTAATCCCAAATCACTAAGACCACAGTGAAGAAAAAAAGTATGTTCATTAATGTAGGACAAAAAAGGATGTCATAAGGACTCCATATCTATGTATTAGATATTGAGACATTTAGATTCTTATATGTTAGATATAATTTAGATTGCATATGTCAAGAAGCAAAATAATTTTTAGTTTTGAAAAATGGCAGATATTACTCTGGTTAAGTCTTAGGGGGAGTTTGGAGTGTAGGAGAGAGTATAGACTCATATCGAAGTGAAATCTTCCTTACAAGTCTTTAAGAAATAAAGTAAAAATAAAGGAAATTCTCCAGACCCCTAGAGTAAAGAAGCTGGAGAAAGACTATCACACCACAGGCCACAATGTCCATGGGTCACTTTGGAAAATGCACAGACAGTAGGGAAATTCACCAGAGTGGACATGCTAACTGTGGAATGATGTCCTCCTTCCCTATCATAGCCTCTTGTGGTTAAACAGGCTTTCTAGGCTCCAAAGCCAAGAGAAGTGATTGCTCGTGTGCCTGGCAGGCTCATTCTGAGAGCTACCCAGGCGATGTTGTCATAACAACAATTCCCCTAGGAAGAAACAAGGCCAGTTTCCAAATGGAATTCCTGAAGGGTTGGGCTTCAAATGGGTCTTCTAATTACTGCCTTCTCTTTTCTTTTCTAGATGCAGAGCTTTTTTGCAAAATATCCAAATGCTGGGGCTGGAGCACAACCCAGAGAACAAGTGTTGGAAACAGTAAAGAACAATATTGAGTGGTTAAAACAAAACAGAGAGTCCATAAGTCAGTGGTTTAACAGCTTGCCAAAGGCCACCTGAGGCATTTCATCTTGTGGCTCTGCAGTGCTGTGGATCCTGAGGTGGCCTATTTTGCACAGTGAAAGCCTTCAAAATGGGTTCTGCCTTTGCTAAGTACTGTGTTTATGTCTCACAAAGCTTTTTAATTATTCCTCTTTGTTTTGAAGAAAGATACTAATAGAGTATTTAATATACTCAGGGATCCCTGCTAAGTGTACTTCACGAGAATGTCTTCACAAACTGAAGGGTTTAATAGTCACATTAATGTCTTTAAATATCATTCCTTGTATCTTAAATCTGTGAAATAGAACAATTTGGTCCTAGCTTTACATTTTTAGTACCAAAGAAACACCACTTAATCTTCTCTCTTGATTGATTTTTAAAGTTTAAATACCAGTACTCCAGGGACATATTGCCATCTTAATCTTTATTTTATTATTCAGAATTACGTAGACCTAATATCATTTTATTCACATATGTCTCACTGCTTTAAATCCTACCAAAGTAACCTTGGCTTAAGTATCGCTTAAGGATTCAATGAATGAGCCAAAGAAATGATTGACTGTTGCCTTCACTCTTACACAAAATCAGTCAGACAATGCTGCATTCTTTTTTAAAAAATAAATTTAAATTATTACTTTGAAAAAAATTGTTTTTCAGTGTCACTTTACTCTTGTGAATATAATGACAGCATTCCCTAAATAATTTAGTACATTATAAGTGTGCATTAAGAACCTGGCCTTAGTCACAAATGACACTCTTTTGTCTCTCTTGATGCATACAAATTTTCTTTAAAAAAAATGAACTATGAAATTAGTGGGAATGGAGTGCTTACCTATGCTTTGTAGATTTTATAGGGAAAAGTAAAAGTAATTGGAAACTGTTCAGGAAAGAGAAAGGGCAGATTACTCTGTAAAAGTAAAAGAACTTAATATTTAGCTTTGCCCTCCCTAGCAGTGTTTGACTTCTTGATCATGATAAATCTTTTTATTGATAAGCATTCTTGAAATGCCTTCAACACTGACTTTTCCAGCTCTGCAAATGTTAAATGTAGAGTCACCAAATGGCAAGAATTCTATTGGGTGGGGGCTTGGAGGAGAGGGAGGATGGTGTTCAATCTCCACATATACTCTTATACATGAATGCTCATAGAAGCTTCACTAAAAATAACCAAAAAGGAAGTATTAGCCTAAATGATCACCAATTAATAAAAGACAGCATAGCCATGCAGTGGACTACAATTTAGGCAGAATTTGGTCACATTATTCTGCACCTAGATCTAGCTGCTCTCGTATCATATGGATATACCCTTGATCTTTGAAATATGTAAGCCTGTAAATCTCTGAATTTAAACTCATTTAGTAAATTGTGGGTTTTTTTTCAATTTCAGCACACATACACACACACACACACACACACACACACACACACACACACACACACCCTACAAATGGCATGTTAAAAAATCCTGACGGCTATGAGGAAGGTCCAATAAGCATCACAGGGAAGAAGAAGGGCAGGAGCGAAGGAGCCAGAGGAAGGCAGCTGAGAGTCCTGTTATAATTATCATCATACATCTATGTGTGGATATGATGGATTATTTTATTTGTTTTCTGCTAATTTGTTTCCAATTAGAAAAAACATAATCATTTGATTTTCCCTCTATGTGAAAACCAAGAGATATAGTTTATTCATCTACTTCCCACTGTTTGACAACATAGTTGAAAAAAATCTACTTAAAAGAAGATTTATCTCAACTTCCTGTTCATGGTCTTCTGGTTGGGTTGTTTTGGGGCCTGAGTTACGCAGAACAGCAAGACAGAAAGGCTTGCTGGAGGAGGATACTTACCTCATTGTGGACAGGATAGCTGAAGTCAGGGAAAATGCCCAAGATCCTTTTTGGGGTATGGTCCAGTGAGTTGCCTCCTCCAACTGGGTCCCATCTCTGGAAGTTTCCACCACCTCCCAATAGTAGGAAAACAAACTTTCAACACATGAGCTTGTAGGGGAACATTGTAAGGTTCTAACCATAATGGATGGTGGACTGGTAGCTGAGAACAATGTTATTTTGCTATCATTAAAACACAGTCTATCAATCATTGAAATTTCATGGAAAAACATATGAAGGAACTTCTCTCCCCTAAACTTGTAAACAGAGCGCAGGAAGGACAGGGAAAACACGGTGAAGCAAGACAGCACATTGCCTAAAGCACTGGCTGATTCATTTAGTCATGTGTCATATTAAATCAAGTATTTTGAAATGCCCAAGGAGAGTTTTTATTTCATTGACAGGTACCACTTTTTTTCCTCTAATCTACAGTATGTTACTTTTCAGCAAGAAAGAGAAAGGCTGTCAGCTGCAAAGCCGGATTGTATATCCCTGATTCCACATTCTTTTCTGGAATGTACATAATCACCCAAGTAAAAGAACATGATCTTCTACTGTTCTTAGCTGGCATAAAGTCCAGGGGAAAGATGTGTTCAACATACCTTTTTGGGAAACTCTTTTTTTCCAAGCATGTGTCCCCTCAACCAGAGTGGCCTCTTTCATTTTCCTCACTTGACTACTTTCTTCACCGTATCAAAAGCAAAGTCACTGAAAGAGGAGGTCAGAAAAAGTCAGGGGCAGAACACTGCACCAGGGACAGGCCTGCTGAAGTGCACGGGAATGATTTCTACTCGCTGCCGGGCCTCATCTTTATTCCACTCCACAAGGCATTCTCTCTCTTCTCCCATCAATATCTGGCCGCCTTCTTCTTCTTCTTCTTCTTCTTCTTCTTCTTCTTCTTCTTCTTCTTCTTCTTCTTCTTCTTCTTCTTCTTCTTCTTCTTCTCTTTGCATCACTAGGGCAATGTGCCATTATTCTCCCAAAAGGAAAACTGAAACAACCAAGTTTTCATGACCTCCCTTCCAGGTCTTTCTGTATCTCTACCAGAAAATGTCTCCAATGAGTCGTTGCCCTTTGCCTAAGATCTCACTTGGAGCCCATTCTTCTAGGTCTTTGATTTCACTGGTCTGCTAAAGCTATATTTCCTGGGGTAAGCCATATAGCATCAGTAGTGAATTTATGGAAACAATTGTACAGAAAGTCAAAGTTATAGTGGATATGTACAGAGTTAATTGATAATTGCCTAACATAAAGCCAAAATCAGAATGTCAAAATGAACCAAATATATTCTTCAGAAAAATCTGACTATGGTATTATTTTAGTGAAACTTTCATAAGTTTGATCAAACCAGAATAACTTTGAATACAGATATTCTTCCTTTTTACTTCCTAACTTGTTGAAATAGAGGCCATGTTGGCAAATACTTATGAAAATTCAAAGGCAGCTGCCTAGATAGAAATCAGTCTAAAAGTTGTGCCAAGGTAAGGGTGTCCCATATAAATAAGTTTGCATCCATTTGCTCTAATGCCTAGAACAATTAGTAAAATCCCCCAAATTATAGGACACAGAATAGAACTTCAATTTTTGTAAAAAAGCTTTACAAAATGTGGTTAAGCTTTCTTCTTGGCTATTTCCCCTTGAAAGGGAGAAATGAAACAATTCTTGATAAAGTAATATGTAATCTATAACTTTAGTCAATACATCTTTGCAATCGATACTTCCAGATCAATTGAATATGTATTCTAATTGGAGGATCTTGTGATAAAATTGTAACAATGATTATGCCTGAGCAGCATAACTGATTCTCACCCAAGGAGTAAAAGGTACAGATCTAAATATCAATAAAGGCTCAAATAAATGTATATTTTTGTAAAATATTTACTTGCACTATAATAAAAATGATGTTCCAACTTTTCAAAGCATCCAAGCTTGAGGTTTATCAAGAAGGAAGCCATAAAATTTAGACAAAGCATCTCATAGACTAACAGGGCCATAATTTGGGGGTAATTAAAAGGCTGTGATTTTGATCTTTCTTTTAAATGTAAATGATAAACTACACTCTAAATCCAATGAAGATTAGTCAATAATTGCACATAAAATATCAAAGTTTAGTTTCAACTTTTAAATCAAATGTGTACTTACAAAATTAAAGCAGAACAACACAGAATAAGATCTGCAACATTTAGAATAGTTAGTCTTGTTTATAAGGCTGAGGCCTAGTGTTCAACTGAAATCAACTCTTGGAACTTACACTAAATTCATGCTTCAAATGACTATACCCAAGAATATATTCCTACATCTTGGTCTGGATTTATTAGCTAAGATTTTTTTTACATGGATGCTTTTTATTTCTGTGTGTTGATAGTAGAGGAAAGAGGTGTTTTATTTCGGGATATTAAGAATCACAACTTAAATATGACAAGACTTAATATGTATGCTTTGATTTCACATTCCGCTTCACCTGTTTGAGTTATACCTTTTATACTGGCCAAAGATTCAATACTGTGACAAAATAATTTTGTAACATTGCTGAGGGAAATAATTTAACAAGAATAAATATTTATTTGGGCTCATGGTTTCAGAGGTCTCAGTCCACAATCACTTAGCCCCGTTGCTTCTGACTCCAAACATGGAGAGGCAGAATGTCATAGCTAATAGCATATAGTGAAGAAGGTCTCTTTGTGATAGACATTAGTGAGAGCTGTACCTATGTGGTCCAAATGCTTGCCCAAACCCAATCAGCTGGCATGCAAGCTTTGAGCACTTGGACCTTTGGGGAACATTTCATATCCAAATCATAGAATTCCCCCCAAAGGTTCATATCAATCTCAATACAGAAATGTGTTTATTCTTTCTCCAAGAGTTCCCAACATTGTTTGAATGCCCAAGTACAAGATCTCTGCCAAAACTCAAGTCAAATTCTAAGCTGTGAGACTCTGGGAAATTAAGCTATTTATATATGCCAAAAGTACAATGTCACAGAGAAAGTGTTCTCATCTAAAAGAGAACAATGAGGTCATCAGAAAGAGAGACAAAATCAAAGGAAGAATTTTATCTCAAAGGACAAACATTAAATTGTACAGCCTAGTACCTGCAGTACACAGTAGTATGGCATGTGCTCCAAAGGGCTTGATAGTTCTGTCTCTATGGTTACTCCTAAACTATTCTCCTCTCTGACTTTGCTTTCCTCAGCAGATAGTCCTCATCACTGGCATTTCTATCTCTCTGGGGTCTTCTTTACATCTTTGTCTTCCACTTTTCCTGAGTGTTGTAGCTGATAAAGGGGAGGGGGGTCAGCTCTCTTATGTGTTGCATGGGTAAAGAGTGAGGGGTAATCATGACAGATGAGTACCTCTCCCATGCTTACAACTTTGGGACTGGCTCAGCCACACCTCTGCAAAAAGGTTGGCTCTACTGTGCTGCCCTGGCAAGGTGCAGGGCCTGCTCTCCCAAGTGCTGCAGCTGGTGGAGGTCAGGGACAGCTCTCTGGCCCCCATGTCTACAGGGCCCACCCTCCCACCGCCCTCCCTTCTGTCTAGGCATTGGTGGGCAGAGGACGGGGAGGGTAACTGTCCCATGCCCATGCTGTCTCAAGACAGATGAATAATGGGGTCAGTTCTCCCATGCTCACAACTCCAGAGTTTGCTCATCCACACCTCTGCTAATAGAGATGGCTCTATTGTGCTGCCCTGGTGATGTTCATGGCCTGCTCCCCTGAGTGTCGCAACTGGTGGGAATCACTGCATCTGTCTTTCAAGTGCTGGGATTAAAAGCATGCACCATCCCATCCAGCTAATGATAACATCTTTAAACTCAGTCTCGAATACAGTCTTAGAGCATCAGTTTTTGACATCATATAACACACATAGCTTCTAGCTTAATTACCAATAGTCTTTATTCTCATCATGAGGACCATCTTTACTGTCTGCACTCTTATTGCATGCAGGTCTTCTGAAACTGGTCAAAACTGTCTTCTAAGCTCTGCTTACTGCCGTCTAGCTTCCACAAGTCTACATCTCCAAACTTTTCCAAATTCCTCCTCAAACCAGTAGCAAAGACTTTGAACCCTTGATGATCTTGTAGCCACAGCAGTGTCCCCATTGACTATACTACTCAGACTTTTATTGTTATGACCAAATACCTGAAAGAAATAACTTGAACAGAAGAAATATTGATTTTGATTTATGGTTTCTGGCCATGATTCCATGCATGTTGGACAGAATGATGTATACATAACGTGTGGTTAAGTGGCTTACCTCATAGAGGACAGGAGGCATGGGGGAGAGTGGAGGGGACAAAATATTCTTCAAAGGCCTGCCCCAAGTTGACCCACTTCCTCTAACTAGGACTCATCTCCCAATAAAGCAATCAAAATAAAGAATCAATTAATGGATAAACCCACTGATGAAGATATAGCCCGTGGAGATTTCCAGCGTTTACCATCTGGCTGTCAAGCATTTACACTCAGGCCTTTGGGGGACACTCTTCATATCTAAATGATAACACATGTTTTGTCGACTTCCAGTCTTTTACAAACCTGATGCTAACGAGACAAGGAAATTATAAAATATGAGCAAGAGTATAGCTATCCACAGAGAAATCTCAACAGCTGGGATGATATCCAGACAGATTTTAGAGACACTAAATTGGGATTTTTGTTCAAATTTTCTAGAATATTGATACAATGCTATGAGTCCCTAGGGAATTTCCTTTGGAAGAAATTCTTCTTCCATTTTTTTTCCCTTCGCTAGTATTAGTCATGAGTTAGTTCCTAATTCTGTGTCCTTAAAAGTACAGGCACCTGGATTGGGGAGATGGTTCAGGGGTCAACATTGCTTGCTGAGAAGCCAGGAGGACAGGAGTCAGATCCAGGTACCCATGTAACAAGCAGGCTATCTCATGCATGCCAATCACCCCAGCTCTGAGGGAGTTGAGACAGGAGTGTTGCTGTGACTTGCTGGCCTCTGCCTAGCCAAGAAAATAAGAGCCTCAGATTTAGGGAAAGACCCTCACCCCCAAAAAGTAGGCAGAAAGTAATAGAATAGTATCTCCAATGCCCTCTTCCAGCCCCTCTACACACACAGACATACATAAACAGAGATATACACCCTCCTCCCAAATGTTTACAGCTTAAAACTGCTGCCTACAGAGATAATCTACCAAGTCTAGTTAGCCCTGCCCTCTATGCTGTTCGTAATGAACACACTGAAGATCCAGGTGCAGTAGTGGCATTTAGAGAATCCCACCTGATCCCAGATTCATTGTACAAGTTTCTATGTTTCTCTCCTTTCTTCATTCCCTTATCACCCCAAGTCCAGGACCCCAGCCTAGAAGAACAAGGCACTAAGGAAGCTGTGAGTGATCCATGAAACTCTGTAGTTCTTTTTTTGAAATGCTCTCTCCATACATATATATATATACATATATATACACATATATATGTATATATATACACACACACACACACACACACACACACATATATATCCTTGGGTTATTCTGTAACTTGCTATGTAGATCAGATTAACCTCACAAAGATCCACCTGCCTCTGCTTCCCATGTGCTAGGATTAAAGATGTGCACCATTATGCCTAGCTAAACTATACAGTTCTTTAGCCTCATAGACATACCGCTCCACTACACACACATACACATGGTGTTTTAAAAAACATAATATCTGCTTCATCAGACTATTATAAATATGAACTAGTGGCACAGAAAACACGCAGCACTGGGATGCTGAGATGGCTCAGTGGTTAACAGCCATCTTGTAGAGGACCCGAATTTGGTTCTCAGCACCTACATGGCATCTCACCATCATCTTCAACTCCAGTTACATGAAAACTGATGCCCTCACAAGTGGTCCACAGACATACATAGGCAAACACTTATACACACAAAATAAATAAATCTAAAAAAAAACCCAACAAAATAACCAAAAGCAAAATAAATAAACCTATAACAAAATAAAGCAACACACCTAGCATACTAATGTATTGGTGCACATGTAAGCCTCAAGTGTTAGATTAGTAGTTTGTCATGTGATATGGAGGGTGGGTCTCATTTATCAGGTATGCTTCTGATAAGAGAAAAAAACCACCATCAGCTACTGGAAGTTTTATTCACCTGTGTCATCCAGTGTCTGATTATTTGAGATCTAATTATATCAAACCTCTGGAAAAAAAATCCTTTTGGTCCCTCATGTTGTTAAAAGGGGGCTGAGGAAAACAGAATGGCTATTTAATCCACCTTAATGGTTTATAACAGCAGACACGGAGCATTTTGGTCATGAACTCTGCCTTTTATGCAAGTGCATTTCTTTCTAAGCCAAGTGAAAATTTAGTAATAGAGGCCACAATCATTCCAGGTGTGTACACTACCCTCGTTTGAAATACAGATGCATTAAAGCAAAAGTAAGAGTTTATTGTCTTCTACTTGGATGCTCAGAAAAGTCAAACACTGGTATGAAACAAAGAAAGAAGAAAGACAGGAAGGGAGGGAAAGAATGAGGGAGGAGAAAGAAAGGAAAAATAACCAAAAGGCTGTCTGTGGGGGCAAAACATTGCAATATGAATGTGCAAACTTGTACCACCTCCAGACTTTCCCAGGCTCTGGGTGGAGGGAGAGTCTTTTCTTACTGTTTTAGCTCTCACTATTAAGACTTCAGAGCAGCCTCTAGTGGCAGATTAAGGACTTTACAGTGACCTTGCCAAACCAAAATGCCTTCCACTTCTTTGACTACTGAGCAAACGCTGAGCCAAAAGAGCTAATCAGCCTTGGCAGCTACACATCCAACTGTCCCTCATACTTCTGTCTGGATTTGTGCGCTTAGTGCCAAAGCTCCCAATGCGTTGCAGATGGAGGGAGACCCTGTGGTCTCTGAACTGATGAGTGCAGTGAACTAGGATTTTACTTTAAGGAACAAAGACTTCACAAAGACAGATGGGCTTGATCACCTTCTACACGAAGCTCTCTCCCGCAGTGTCTTTCTTTATCCTGAAGTTATTGTAGAAGGAAGGGGCAGCAGAGTGTTTACTCTCTCTCTCTCTCTAGTGCAGTAACCCGCAGCAGAAAGAGATTCTTCAGGTTCTGGTGCCCATTGGGGCTCCGGGGGGTGGGGCTGGGGTAGGGAATGGCTACTCCCCTCCGAGTTCCCTCGCACCCCTCTTTCAAGGCGGACAGCACAGGTCCAGGACCGGGAAAGACGCCGGGTAAAGATAGAATGTACCCGGGATGGCGCTACCCCCACACCCTGCGGCCTCGGCAATCGGACCCCCGGGCAGGGGCCAACGCAGGGAGGCAGAGGACCGCAGCTTCTCTTGCCTTCCTTCCCTAAGGATGCAGCGAGGAGTTCAGAGCCCAGGGGGGAGACCTTGCTGTCTCCTAAGGCTGTTTCAGCTCCATGGCACCGTTCTTTATTGAAATAAAATGTCTGGACCACGATCCTCAAACTTCTCGGGGTAGCTCATGGGTAGCCCTTATTAAGGGAATGAGAAAGAACATTTTATTTATTCCTTTATTTCCAGTTTTATAATTGGTGAGAAGCCATGGTTTGAGGTGATTGATTCGAGGGATGAGAAAGGCAGACACATGGATTGAGAAAAATAACTATTTGACATATTGACACTCTTTTGAAAGGATGAACCGCAGGGAAGTTTCCTGATTATGTCTACTTTTTGCTTGACAACTTCACACACATACAGAGTGAACTTTGATTATTTTGGCAACCCTCCATGGCCCTCTTCCAAACGCTTCCTCTTCCACTGAAACCCTTCTAATAAATTCTTTTGTTCCACAGGGAGTGAACAATAAAACAGTGCTACCTTTCTGTATATAATTAATATAAACGTGCAATAGTTTTAATTTCTCTGCGTGTCTTACACAGGTGCTTTCAAATAAATTAATCTCAATTTTATTTTTTGCTATATTTTGTTTATTAAAAATTTTCCCACTTCAGTAGGAGTGCTGCAATGATGAATACATTTTGCTGAGTATCTAGAACTAAAAAAACATGAAAAAATGTTGAAATTACTCTATTATTATTGATGCAGGAAGACAATAACTTGATGGAACTGGTAACCCTGTACCATCTGCTACATTAACCGAACTTACTGTTGGAAATGGGCTTTGCCTAGTCAGGCCAAACGGTAGAATTCAGGAATAATTAGCCGGGAAATTCAAATTCACAGAAAAAAAAAGAAAAAGAAAAAGAAAAAAATAAGAGATCCTACTTTGAAGGAAAGTCTCATGATTGATTTAGTTTTCACTTTCTCTATTATAATAATCATCATGTCTAATCACTTATATAAATGGATAGATTTTTTTTTCCATGTTCTCTTTCTAATGATTTAAAATAAGTTGTTCTCAATCTGCACTAACAAAGTGAGGGTTAAGCCAGTTTCTTCCCTCCACAAAAGCCCTGCTGCTCAGGTATTATAACAGAAATGAAAATAAAACTCTAGAGAATTTCAAATATTTTACCATGGCTATTGGTTACATAGCCTTCCTGGCTCCTGGACAGGAACAGATTTTAAATATTAAGACAATTGCCTTAATTCCTCCTTCTTACTTCACCAATGTCCACTGAATACAGCTCTCAAAATCACATGGTACTGATTGTATTTCAAAAGTAGTCTCGGGAGTTTTAGTAATAAATTATTTTGTCAACACAGGGCTTTTAAAAGTAATGTTCTGAAATAGCCAGCAAGCTGTTCTAATCAATCACTGAGAAACTTTGCTATATTCAAGCACAGAAAACATTAAAACTTAATATTGCAAAAGCAGGCCAGACCACTATCATCAGCACAATCATCCTCATTATTTATATAACATATTAAATGACTCAGTGCAGAAGTGCCAGCAAAGGAAACAGTGCTGGGAGCTGACTGGATGCAGCAATTCTTTTTAGTAAATTGGTGTCAGCTCTTATGCTTATTAACCCTTGAATAGATCTCCTAGACATTTTAGATAATTTGAGAATACAAATGTGCAGGATTTGTGAGTGAGAGCTCAGTGTAAGTGTGCTGTGATTCCAACCATTCTTTCGAAGTTTTCTTCAGCCCTTTGAAGAGAAAAGAGCTTGCAAACAGCTCAGGAGCGGGTCTGTCTACTGCATACCCACCATTGTCATAAAGGCTGAGAATTTAGGGAACATTTTACTGTTCCAAACCCAAGCGAGATTGCTTAGAATTCGAATTGCCAAATCTGTCAGTTCTGTGTCACATCTTTTCTAGTCTTTATTTACATGTGAATGGGCTACAGGTTATCAAAAATTTTGAAACACACATGAGTATGCACGCCATCCCTCTACTCCCTCCACTCTGGGTGGGATGAGGGAAGAGAACAACTGGGATACCTGTGCTATTGCAGTGACGGTTTTGATCTTGTTCTTCTGAATGAAGAAAGGGGACCGCTGCTGGCACCAGCACTACACATTAAATTTCTGTCCTTTTCTTATTACTTGTAAAATACAGCATGGGCTTTTATGAAATTTAATAACTTTAGAGTCAAGTCTCTGTAATGATATTCCAAACTATGATATCTGTCTATCCATCCATCCATGTGTGTGTGTGGGTGTGTGTGTATGTGTGTGTGTGTGTTTTGAGACAGGCTTTCTCTGTGTAGCCCCTGACTGGCCTTAAACCTTGAGATCCACTTTCCTAGTGCTGGGTGGGATTAAGGGCCAGTGCCACCACTGCCTGGTGAACTGTATATTTTTTGTTGCATAATTTATACCATTTAAAATTTTGTACTCTAGGATTAAAAATATAAATAAAACATTAAAGGAAAGGCCATGACTAAGATATATTGGGACTTCAGTTGACACAAATTAGAGATGAATTAAGTTTTTTTCCTCACACCCTAAATATTCACTTCTAATGATGTTACATTAACTATCAAACATTTTCATATTGCAGATAGCTTACTAAGACAGTATAAGAAATAAGACATTTAATTTGTGTTTTAAATTTTATTCTTTTTTAAATATTATGAGAGAAGTCTCCATGAATAAAAATAAGTATAAAACATTGAAATTCACACTCCATGTTCATGTTCAAAGCTGCTCTGGCAGTGTTCTGTCTACTTTATACAACTTTGCCCTTTAAAAAAGAAAAAAAAATAACCGTCAGGTATGTTTAACAGTAGTGGTTTAGAATAAAAAAGATATTAACCTTTCTAAGGAAGAAATTAAATATATTAATATTTTGTTATGATCAATGTTTAGAAGTAAGTATGCATAACCACCTGGTGTGACAAGTGGGTTCTTGTCCTTATTTTACTATATTTTCTTATAAATTTCCTAAGTTCTAGGCCCAGACCAATTTATTTTGTAGAGAAACTCAATTTACTCACAAGGTACTCTAGAAATGAAGGTTGCCCACGTCAATAAAGTTTCCTTATTTTATCACTGCAAGAAAAATGCATTTGTTTCTATTGAGAAATATGGGGCCCCAGCTCTCGGTGTATTTGCAGTGTATAAATGTTAATCTTGATGGATTCCAGTGAAAGCTCACAAGGTAGGAAAAAATTTTGTAAGAAAATTTAAAAGCAGATATTTCCCTTTCATTGTACTGTCAAAAATTTAAAAATTTTGAGCTATCATCTACCAACATTGATAAGAGTAACTAAAAATTTGAAAGGCAAATGTCCAAGTTGGACCATTGATGCATTTATGAACAAGTTGCCTTATATATTTTTCTATTTAATCTATAATCTGTAGTGATGACCCCAAAACAACTCAAAGGTCTCCCCTGGGAGAGCAATAAGGCAAAGCTTTGAAGGGCAGGAAGATGGTTCACTGGCTTAAGTTGCTCCCCATCAAGCCCAGGACCTTCATTCCATCCCTGGAGCATACATAGTGGAAAGACAGAACTGACTCCCATAAACCATTCCTTGCATCCTGAGGCACATGTGCACCCTTACATAGATGTACACACAGAAACAAACATGAGTGTGCACTCACAGGTGCTCACCTGAATATATCTCACACACACATAAAAACCAAGTAAATAATTAGAAGAAGTGTGTGTGTGTGTGTGTGTGTGTGTGTGAGAGAGAGAGAGAGAGAGAGAGAGAGAGAGAGAGAGAGAGGTGGGGAAAAAGGGGATTTTGGACATAACACTTTCCCCAAGAAAGCAATTAAGAGTGGGCTTTTTGTACAGGCCAGCTTATTGGGAAAGTGTGCAGAATACTGGGCTAGCTCTGTGATGTCAAAAGAAAAGAAAACACTACTTCACAAGTTATGTTTTAGACCAATATTTGAATATATATTCTACATCAATGTGGCTGACATCTCAGTAATATTTAAAGATAAAACTTTAAAAGTCATTTCACAATAGTCAGACTCTTTATTTTCAAATAACAATAGATAACAAGTTAAGATTTTTATAATATTCATGTATTTACATCAGTATTAACCTCAATTTATGGATGGCAAAGTAGAAAAAATCCTCAACCTCGGACACAATTAGCCAAGAAAATTGATGGTTTTCTTTGTATATTTCTCTTTAAAGAAACACCATGTCATGCAAAATTCAAAATTCAATAAAGCATTTCAGACAAACCATTGCTCTTATAATTGTAAGATTATAACAATTCCTAACTTGTTTTTAAGAATGAGAATGTCAATTTATCTTTTCAATTTTTTGCTAAAATTAAATTGTAGAACATGGCACTCCCAAGTTGTGACCGTCACCTTGAGAATGAAAAAAAGCGGCTTCTTTTTGCAACTGTGCCATCATCAATAATTAGGAGACATTGGCTAAGTGACTAACAGTTTATCACTTACCTGTTTGGTACATGAAGAATTCTCTACACAGGCCTCCAACAGTGGGAAATAATATGACTTCTGTGAAGCAAGTGGCCTGTGTCTACCTTCTTTGTACTTTACAATATGTGAGTTAATCTTAAATCTTATGAATTGCTCTAAACCACTGGGTTTGTGCTTTAATATAAAGATAAAGATTAACACAGGTCTTTGCTTCAGAAAGTACGGCTATTCTAGAGAAACTACCATTTCAGGTTTTAATCTTTCTATAACATAAAATGAATGAGAGCATCCTTTGCTGTGTGTCTAGATGTTCATGGTCTTAGAACAATTATCTGAATAAAGTCCATGGTGTCATCTAAGGTGGCACTTCCATAAGATATTGGAACTTATATGAGAGAATTCCTATGAATCTTGTTAGATTTCACTAAATAAATGGGCCAGATGACATTAGACAGTAACTTGCAGTTTTTGAAGTTTGTACAACATTCCAGTTGAGGATTTTTCTGCATACATATTTTGTGGTGGTAACTCTGCCTATGTTGTAACCCTTTCAATGAGGAAGCCATTATTTTGCTAGATAATCTGAAGTAACAAAAAACATTCATATATCCAGCTGGAATCTACCATTACACCCCATTCAGCCTTTTGTTCTTCGGGACACGGGATCCCCTAAAAAGATCTATTACATCTACCTTGAACTGCTGGTTTAAATATGTACAGATAGTTATGTCACTTTAAAATCTACTAAAGAGTAAACACTTTGCAGTTGCCTCGAGTATTCCACATGTTACACACATGCTCCTCAACTTATGGTAGGCTCACACATCACTGAATACACTGCATATTGGAAATACAGTCAGCAATGCATTTAATCCCCCAGCCTCCTAGCCAAAATAACTCAGCCACATCACACACAGGAGAGTATTAGCAGTTTCCCCTACTCACTGTGTGGTTAACAAGGAGCTCCCCGCTGCAACCAAGCATTATGCAAGAGTTATCACAGCATAATTACTTGCCCAGAAAAAGATAAAAATTTAAAGGACAGTTTTTACTAAATGTGCATTTCTTTGGCGTCATCAGAAAGTCAAAAACTCATATGTCAAAATAGCCTGTTAGGGAACCTGTGTATTCTGATAGCCCCTTGGCGCTTTTAATGTTTTAAACAATATCTTTCAGAGTGTAAGAAAGTATACACAACATCTCATATTGTGTGGGTCTAGGATGCAACAGGGCCAGTCTTCAACTGATGCAGGCCAAACACATTTAACATTTTTAAACAGTTATGTCATACTCCAGCCACATACTGAGAGTGCAGTTCATTGTATTAGTTACCTATTGCTGCATTATGAATTACCCCAACACTTAGTAGCTAAAAATGACAACAAACCTTTATTATCTTACACAGTTCCTATGGCATAGGAATTTGAACCCAGCTTAGCTGAGTGAGTCTGGATCAGTGTCATGCTCATGAAATTAAAGTTAAAATATTAGCCGGAGCATAATCTTCCAAGAAAGATCTGGTGTGAGGATGGAGGATTTCTTCTAAGATAGTTTACTCATGATAAGTGAGTGAATGATTGTCTGATTCACTCTAGTTTTATTCCTTAGCACTCAGACTTCATAGCACTGGTTGAGGGTCTTCATAACAGTTGGCTTTCCTCAGAGAAGGTGATCCAACAAAGAAAAGTCAAGAAGCCACAGTATCTTGTATGTGTTAGCATTGGAAGACACACGCTGTCCTTTCCATTTATATGCCATTTGTGGTACAGGTCAGTTTTATCTACTGTCAAAGGAGCATGAGGAGAGAGAATTATTTGGAGAGCATCTTACTCCTATGTCCCCTACTGATTACTGTCTGACACCAGCATCACCTTTGTATAAAATATCCTTCTATCTTCTCAAAGCTCCCAAATGCCTCATCCCATTAGCAACAGCATCCCAAAGAATCTTGGAAGCCAACCAGATCCAAATGTAGAGGAAGCCTTTTCAGTGTGGCTTAAATAGATAAGACCACAGCCTCCCACCACATATATACCACACAACAATGGGACAGAATTGCAATAACTACTGTATATGCTCCCATCCAAAGCACAGTGCATGCTGGGCATGATAGACTCACTGGCTCATAGATATTCTGGAATCTGGTTGTGCAAATATCAGAAGTTCTTCATGCATGCTCATTCTTGCTTCCTGGGAATGACTATCCATCTGTGACTTTTGGCTCTTTGCACATCTACTTCCACTTTGAAGGATATTCTTTTTGGTGATGTGCCCCTTGATTTTCTGGGTTTGGTTCCTGTCTATAGGAAATTGACAGTCCGGGTGCTTTCCTTTTCATTCCATCTCTGTTTCCTTGCGTATATAACACAGTGACACTCACAGCATCTGTGTACTCATTGAAATATGGTATTCTGTGAGTTTTACTAGACTTGATTCCATTTAAACACAGACACACACTCACACTACCAAGATTTTCAGCATCATTTCTTCTCTACTTAGATAGCCTGCTGAAATCACTGAACTGGGGAAGTATATAACATTTGACTCAGTGGTTCTTTGAAGCACTACATTGACCTTCCTACAGTTTTAGCAGATTTTCACAAACCTTTCCTCAGCATCATTTTCAGGCCATGATTGTCTGGCAGTCCTGCACTGGATCTTGGTTGAGAAGTCCCTTCTTTGTTTTGGCATTCTTTTCCATTTTGGAAAGCCTGGTCATTTTGGAAGTCAACAATTCTTAGGTTCTGTTGGTTTAAGAATTCTTCCATTCATCATCCTCTTCTCACATTTCACTATGAACTGCAAAATCAGCCAAGGAACATCTTTAAAACTCTAATTGGAAGTCTGTTACTCAAACAACCCATTTATTTTCTTTTTCTTCTTGTGGTACTAGGGATGGACCTTCTGTGTGTGTGTGTGTGTATGTGTGTGTGTGTGTGTGTGTGCGCACGCGCACAAATTTTCTACCACTGAGCTCTTCTCCCAATCCTGTTTTGTCTTTTATTTTATTTTTTTTTATTTGCTTTTTATCATCATGCTGTTTGGCAGTGATCCACTTCAAGATATATTGGTTAACCATTAATGCATAGCAAATTACAAAACTCCTTGAGTTGCTATCTTGGTTTCTATGAGTCAGGAATTAGGGAACAGCTTTTCCAAGTGGTTCATCTATAGGGTCTTTCATAAGGTTGGATTGATACTGCTATCATTAAAAATGATAAAAGCAATAGTGTTTGCTTCAAGTCATTTCTCCACCTGACTGGTAGGCTCCCAAAGGTTCTTGTCAGGTAGTCTTAGTTCCTAAATCTTATGGACTTCTTCATAGGGCTGTCAGAGTGACCTCATGACATCGCAGCTACTTCCTGCCCCATTGTCAAAGAGCATTTACAAGAAAGCTAAGCAAAAGTTGTGGTGTTTATGTCTTAGCCTAGACAGTGACATGTTATAATTTCTTCAATATCACTTTTTCAGTTAGCATATTAGGGGCTGAACTGAGGATCTTGTGCATACTTAACACGTGTTCTACCATAAAGTACATGTCTATGCCCCTTTCAAGTACTTACTAATTTTTACTGTTTAAATTTACTCTTGTTTATCACTTAATTATTTTTGCTTTGTGTAATCCTGTGGATTGAATCCAAGACCTCAATATATGCCAGGCAGGCACTCAACCACTGATACCTTCCATGGCTCCCAATCATTAAATTCTGATCAAATTCAATTTTTTATTCTACCTAATCTGATTTTTTTTTTGAATTCTGTTTCTGCTAGATAAACACCATTCTTGAACTTTTAATGATTGGTTAGTATGGTAAATAGTGATATTTATTTATTTATTTATTGCATTTGTAAGGGTACGAGTGTGGGCATACACTTGCTAAAGCACATGTATAGAAGTCAAAGAACAATTTTCAGGAGCAAACCTACATTATTGTATATCATGTATGCCATAGTTCCAACTTATTTAGGAATTCTAACACATTTTTCAAAGACTGACAAAGCCCTTAACAAGTAAGTGCTGAAGATTACAAGTTTTAGATTTCTAATTTGAAAGCTATAAACATATGGTTGAATCACTAGAGCTATACACCAAGTACTAGTCTTTGACAAAATTATAAGGTAGGATAAATTCATTATCCTTTGCTCACTAAACTTCTTAAGAGCAGAGTCAGTGCTTTTGTTATAATTCTTATTCCTCCCCCCATGTATACATTGGAATTTGCCTCATGACTGACATACCACAGGCTGTAACTTTTTCTTTCCCATGTAGGGATTGAACCTCCGACCTTATACAAGCTAAACCAGTGCTGCAGCATGAAGGAATAGCTGTTGCTCCCAGATGCTTCTTAAATGCAGAATTGGTTAATAAACTATTAATAGATATAAATCTCTCTCTTTAGTCTCCTGGTACCCAATTTCTCCTACCACTAGGGACACTGTCCCTGAAGATGGAGAGGTGGTTCAGCACTTACTGGTCTTTTATGTGCCCCAGTTCTGTTCCCTCAATTCTAGTTCCAGGGGATCCTATGCCTATGTCCCTGTGGACCATAACATAATATACATAAACTCTTGCAAGCACACACAAATACATACATACACACACACACACACACACACACACACACACACACACACACACATACATATCAACTCTTAGCCAGATGGCCCATGCCTTTAATCCCAGCACTTGGGAGGCAGAGGCAGGTGAACTTTGTGAATTCCAGGCCAGCCTGGTCCACAGAGTGATTTCTAGGACAGCCAAAGCTACACAGAGAAACACTATCTCAAAATAATAATAATAATAATAATAATAATAATAATAATAATAATAGTAATATTTTAAATTGAAAAAACTCTACTCAGTTAAAATTTGTATTTTTTTCCTCCTGTATTTTTTTTTTCTTTTCTACTGTGTGTTTAAATTATTTAGCTTACCTCTCACAGCAGGTCATCTGGCCACACATCCTCACCACATCAACACATAAAATCAACACTCATGCTTTCCAGAAACCTCAATTCCAGCTCCTCACCAATTCTGTGCTAAACTGCCAGTGTCCTTTAGATTTCAGCGTCTGCCACAATCTAGCCACAATTTAGCTTTCCAAACTTATCTTCCACTTCTTCCTCACACCATATTATTTTTGGTTCACCAAATTCATCCCACACACCGTCAAGTCTCTCTTTCATACTTTCCTCCTTTGCCCCAAATGTTCTCCATCTACTTTCATTAAAATTCTTCCCAGCTTTTAACAAAAAAGTCAGAAAGACTTGAAAACAATCTTTTCTGCTAAAAGTTTTGGGTTTCTCCCACTCAAAAGTTCATGGTATTAGGTGCCACGTTGTAGCTGAGATTCAATCATTTGACTGTGTGATTTCTCTTGTATATTTTAACCTTCTTAGGACTTGGCTTGCAACATTCCATATGTAGTAGTCAGCACATCTGCCTTACATAGAGGTTCTTCATAAGTTATGGAATGGACCTAAATAAACTTTTATCTGTTATTTTTGGGTGGGTGATAGTAGTGGAATATTGTGTGTGATTAAGAGGAAAATCCTTGGTGTCCAAACAATCCCAGAGTTAAACTGGATGATATTGGGTAAATAAATTCATCTTTGACTACATCATATTCTTCACTGCAAAACTAGAATCCTTACCTTATAACCTGTTACCATAATTAAATAAGGCACTTCTGTGCCAGGTATTATGTCATCCCAGCACTCAGGAGAAGAAGTGACAGTTCAAGGCCAACCTGAGCTACATAGTGAGACACTTTTTCAAAATAAATAAAGCTAAAAAGTAATTATTATCTTCCTTTCATCTCTTATGCCTAGAAGAATTTTGTAAGAACTTTCAATATATTTTGATAAAATAACAATTAATTAAAAATAAAATTTATGTTGCCAGGCATAGTGGCACATGCCTTTAATCTGAGCATTTAGCAAGCAGAGGGAAGCAGTTCTCTAAGTTTGAGGCCAACCTGGTCTACAAAGTGAGTTCTGGGATAGCCAGGGCTACATAGAGAAACTCTGTCTTGAAAAAACAAAGAGAGATGTTATAAAATAAAACAAATAATTAAAGATAAGAACAAATTGAAAATTCTGAGTTTCACAACAGAGAAATAAGGGATCTAGCAGAAATTATGACCCAAATGGATTTAATAGCTATATACCAAACCTTCTACCCAAACAAAAAAGGAATATACATATTTCTCAGCACCCCATGGAACTTTCTCTAAAATTGACCACATACTAGGTCATAAAGCAAATAACAGATACAAAAAAAATGGGAATAACTCCTTGTACCATATCAGATCACCATGATCTAAAGTTAGAGTGTAACAACATCAAAAATCAGAGAAAACATACCAACTCATGGAAGCTAAACATCACTCAACTGAACCATCTCTGAGTCAAGGAAGACATTAAGAAAGAAATCACAGACTTCCTAGAATTTATCGAAAATGAATCCACAACGTACCCAAACTTATGCCACACAATAAAAGCAGTCTCAAGAGGAAAATTCTTAGCACCAGATGCCTACATGAAAAGACCAGAAAAATCCCACACAAGAGAACTAACAGCACAGCTGAAAGCCCTAGAACAATAAGAAGCAAACTCACCTAGAAGGAGTCGACAGCAGGAAATAATCAAACTTAGAGTGGAAATCAATACAATTGAAAAAAAAAAAAAGAACAACACAAAGAATCAGTAAATCAAAGAGTTTTTAGAAAGTCAACAAGATACATAAATCTTTATCCAAACTAACCAAAAAGCAGAGAGAGAGTATCTAAATTAACAAAATCAGAAATGAAAAGGGGACATAACAACAGACCCCCAGAAAATCTAGAGACTTATCAGGTCATACTTTGAAAATTGAAAATCTATATTCCACAAAAATGGAAAGACTAGAAGAAATGGACAGCTTTCTGGACAGGTATCACTTGTTAAATTAATTAAATCAAGATCAGATTAGAGACCTAAACAGATCTACAACCCCAAAGGAAATTTAAGCTGTCATTAAAAGTCTTCCAAATAAAAGAAGCCCAGGTCCAGATGGTTTAAGTGCAGAATTATACCAGACATTCAAAGAAGAACTAATACCAATATTCCTCAAACTGTTCCATACAGTAGAAACTGAAGGAATATTGCCAAACTCTTTTTATGAGGCCACAATAACCCTGATACCCAAGCCACTCAAAGATACAACAACAAAAAAAGAGAATTACAGACCAATTTCCCTCATGAACACTAATGCAAAAATTCTCAACAAAATTCTGGCAAACCAAATCCATCAACATATAAAAAAAGGCATTCACCATGATCAAGTAGAGTTCATCCCAGAAATGGAGGATATCAGAAAATGGAAAGCTCTCC